>JBBDGP010005661.1:0-31038 GCA_037952835.1 Lithobates septentrionalis
GAAGGGCAGTTATGGGGGGGGGGGTGTATGTATGGAAGGGCAGTTATGGGGAGGGGGTGTATGTATGGAAGGGCAGTTATGGGGAGGGGGTGTATGTATGGAAGGGCAGTTATGGGGAGGGGGTGTATGTATGGAAGGGCAGTTATGGGGAGGGGGTGTATGTATGGAAGGGCAGTTATGGGGGGGGGGGTGTATGTATGGAAGGGCAGTTATGGGGAGGGGGTGTATGTATGGAAGGGCAGTTATGGGGAGGGGGTGTATGTATGGAAGGGCAGTTATGGGGAGGGGGTGTATGTATGGAAGGGCAGTTATGGGGAGGGGGTGGTATGTATGGAAGGGCAGTTATGGGGAGGGGGTGTATGTATGGAAGGGCAGTTATGGGGAGGGGGTGTATGTATGGAAGGGCAGTTATGGGGAGGGGGTGTATGTATGGAAGGGCAGTTATGGGGAGGGGGTGTATGTATGGAAGGGCAGTTATGGGGAGGGGGTGTATGTATGGAAGGGCAGTTATGGGGAGGGGGTGTATGTATGGAAGGGCAGTTATGGGGAGGGGGTGTATGTATGGAAGGGCAGTTATGGGGAGGGGGTGTATGTATGGAAGGGCAGTTATGGGGAGGGGGTGTATGTATGGAAGGGCAGTTATGGGGAGGGGGTGTATGTATGGAAGGGCAGTTATGGGGAGGGGGTGTATGTATGGAAGGGCAGTTATGGGGGGGGGGGTGTATGTATGGAAGGGCAGTTATGGGGAGGGGGTGTATGTATGGAAGGGCAGTTATGGGGGGGGGGGGTGTATGTATGGAAGGGCAGTTATGGGGGGGGGGGGGTGTATGTATGGAAGGGCAGTTATGGGGGGGTATGTATGGAAGGGCAGTTATGGGAGGGGGTATGTATGTATGGAAGGGCAGTTATAGGGGGGGTGGTATGTATGGAAGGGCAGTTATAGGGGGGGTGTATGTATGTATGGAAGGGCAGTTATGGGGGGGGTGTATGTATGGAAGGGCAGTTATGGGGGGGGGTGTATGTATGGAAGGGCAGTTATAGGGGGTATGTAAAGAAGGGCAGGGGGGTTATGTATAGGGGGAAAGTTATGGGGGAGGGTCAGTATGGAGGGGGGGTATATGGGGAGGCAGTCATGGGGGAGGGGGGTATATATAGGGGCTATTATAGGGGAGAAGGGGGTTATATATTGAGGGGAATATGTACGGAGGGGCGGCGATGGGAGTATGTATAAGTGGGGCAGTTATGGAGGAGGGGGGTATGTATGGAGGGGCGACAATGGGGGAGGGGGGTATGTATAGGTGGGGCAGTTATAGGAGGGAAGGGATTGCGATGAGGGGCAGTTATGGAGTGGCAGTAATCGGGAAGGGGGTATGTATGGGGGAGGGAGGTATCCATGGAGGGGCAGTTATGAGGGGGGGGTGTATGTTTAGGGGGCAGGAATACAGAAGAGGACAGTTGTGGGGGAGGAGGTATGTATAGGGGGGCAGTTATATAAAGGGGGGCAATTATATGGGAAGGTATTTGTAGGGGATACTTATAGAGGGGGCAGTAATACAGAAGGGGGGTAGTTGTGGGGCAGAAGGAGGGATGTATTGGGGGCAGTTATATAAAAGAGGGGTATGTATGGGGGTATCCATGGAGGGGCAGTTATGGAGAAGGGTATATATATATATATATATATATATAATATATATATATATATATATATATATGGGGCAGTTCTGCAGGAAGGGATTATCCATGGAGGGGCAGTTATGGGGGAGGGTATTTACAGGGGGGCAGTTGTGCAGGAGGGGGGTATGTATGGGGAGGGGGTATCCATGAAGGGGCAGTTATGGGGGGAGGGTATATAGAGGGGGTATGTCTAGGGGGCAGTTCTGTAGGAGGGGGGTATATATGGGGGAGGGGGATTTACAGGGGGGGGGGGGGGCAGTTGTGCAGGAGGGCGGTATGTATGGGGAGGGGGGGTATCCATGAAGGGGCAGTTATAGGGGAGGGTAGAGGGAGGTATGTATGGGGGGGTATTTATAGGGGGCAGTTCTGTAGGAGGGGGGTATATATGGGGGGGAGGGTATTTACAGGGGGGCAGTTGTGCAGGAGGGGGGTATGTATGGGGAGGGGGTATCCATGAAGGGGCAGTTATGGGGGGAGGGTATATAGAGGGGGTATGTCTAGGGGGCAGTTCTGTAGGAGGGGGGTAGTATATATGGGGGAGGGGGATTTACAGGGGGGGGGGCAGTTGTGCAGGAGGGCGGTATGTATGGGGAGGGGGGGTATCCATGAAGGGGCAGTTATAGGGGAGGGTAGAGGGAGGTATGTATGGGGGGGGTATTTATAGGGGGCAGTTCTGTAGGAGGGGGGTATATATGGGGGGGAGGGTATTTACAGGGGGGCAGTTGTGCAGGAGGGGGGTATGTATGGGGAGGGGGGTATCCATGAAGGGGCAGTTATGGGGGAGGGTATATAGAGGGGGTATGTCTAGGGGGCAGTTGTGCAGGAGGGAGGTATGTATGGGGAGGGGGGTATCCATGAAGGGGCAGTTATAGGGGAGGGTAGAGGGAGGTATGTATGGGGGGGGTATTTATAGGGGGCAGTTCTGTAGGAGGGGGTATATATGGGGGGGAGGGTATTTACAGGGGGGGGCAGTTGTGCAGGAGGGAGGTATGTATGGGGAGGGGGGTATCCATGAAGGGGCAGTTATAGGGGAGGGTAGAGGGAGGTATGTATGGGGGGGGGTATTTATAGGGGGCAGTTCTGTAGGAGGGGGGTATATATGGGGGGGAGGGTATTTACAGGGGGGCAGTTGTGCAGGAGGGGGTATGTATGGGGAGGGGGGGTATCCATGAAGGGGCAGTTATAGGGGAGGGTAGAGGGAGGTATGTATGGGGGGGGGTATTTATAGGGGGCAGTTCTGTAGGAGGGGGGGTATATATGGGGGGGAGGGTATTTACAGGGGGGCAGTTGTGCAGGAGGGGGTATGTATGGGGAGGGGGGGTATCCATGAAGGGGCAGTTATAGGGGAGGGTAGAGGGAGGTATGTATGGGGGGGGGTATTTATAGGGGGCAGTTCTGTAGGAGGGGGGTATATATGGGGGGGAGGGTATTTATAGGGGGGCAGTAATACAGAAGGGGGGGGGGGATAGTTCTTCTCAGTGACACCAGTAATGTCCGGTTCTCAGGGAAGGAGAAGGGGGTGGGGGGGGGAATTCCTTTCTTACCCCCGGGGAGGGGGTCGCTCTCTCTCGGTCGCTCTGCCTCCACACCCCGATCAGTTCTCAGGCCGGAGCCGCCATCATGGATCCGTCAGCTTCTCTATAGACGGGAACATCCGGGCACCGGGCCGGGGTGGAGCCGCTGGAAGAGGCGGAGCGATCCCCGGGATTGGCCCTCCCCGCTCGCCGTATCTCCCCTCCAACTCCCCTATTGGAAACAATGAAGGCCCGGGCGCCATCTTTACTGCGGGCGGCGTCATGTTGTGCTGGGAGAGGGCGCGTCCTGCTTCACCGCCAGCTGCTAACATGGCGCCGCCGCCATCTTGGAAGTGGGCAGCCTGGCAAATACAATCAGAAAACAGCCAAAAATCCCACCAATCCACCCAAAACCGTTAATGTTTGAAAACTTTATTAAGAGAAGTCATATTCATAATACTATGTAAAAATAAAATGCAGTCTGTGTCGGGGGAAGGTCGCCGCACAGCACACCGCTCTCCTCTGAGGTGAATGGAGTCATTTCTCCACCTAGAATATCATGCCAGGCTTTCTGTTCTGTTAGTATCAGATGTAATGTGAAAGAGAAAACATTTCTATCCGGTTTATAGTGACAGCGTTGAGGGGATTTCCACTCACTTCCTGTCTCCCTGTGACCCCCGTACAGGAAATGGGTGGAGCGAACTCCAACATAAAAAGGAAACGCAACTTTACCAGCTCCGCCTGGAAGTAAAAACGGTTGGGGGTTGCTTTGTGGTATCAACATGTGTCATGTGAGATAAACATGGATCCCGGCCTGTTCACGTTATTCTATGACTAATAAAGCTGCACAAAGGACTCCAGCCTAATGGACATGAGGAACAACAAGTCCAAAAAGATGGTCTGGACTCTGACCATCTCCTGTACCATGTCTGCAGTCTCTGACCATCTCCCGTACCATGTCTGCAGTCTCTGATCATCTCCTGTACTATGTCTGCAGTCTCTGACCATCTCCCGTACCATGTCTGCAGTCTCTGATCATCTCCTGCACTATGTCTGCAATCTCTGACCATCTCCTGTACTATGTCTGCAGTCTCTGATCATCTCCTGTACTATGTAGCAGTCTCTGATCATCTCCTGTATTATGTCTGCAATCTCTGACCATCTCCCGTACCATGTCTGCAGTCTCTGATCATCTCCTGTACTATGTCTGCAGTCTCTGATCATCTCCTGTATTATGTCTGCAATCTCTGACCATCTCCTGTACTATGTCTGCAGTATCTGATCATCTCTTGTATCATGTCTGCAGTCTCTGACCATCTCTTGTACTATGTCTGCAGTCTCTGACCATCTCCTGTACTATGTCTGCAGTCTCTGACCATCTCCTGTAGTATGTCTGCAGTCTCTGATCATCTCCTGTACTATGTCTGCAGTCTCTGATCATCCCCTGTACTATGTCTGCAGTCTCTGATCATCTCCTGTACTATGTCTGCAGTCTCTGATCATCTCCTGTACCATGTCTGCAGTCTCTGATCATCTCCTGTATTATGTCTGCAATCTCTGACCATCTCCTATACTATGTCTGCAGTCTCTGATCATCTCTTGTATCATGTCTGCAGTCTCTGACCATCTCTTGTACTATGTCTGCAGTCTCTGATCATCTCCTGTACTATGTCTGCAGTCTCTGATCATCTCCTGTACTATGTCTGCAGTCTCTAATCATCTCTTGTATCATGTCTCCAGTCTCTGACCATCTCTTGTACTATGTCTGCAGTCTCTGATCATCTCCTGTATTATGTCTGCAGTCTCTGATCATCTCCTGTATTATGTCTGCAGTCTCTGATCATCTCCTGTACAATGTCTGCAGTCTCTGATCATCTCTTGTATCATGTCTGCAGTCTCTGACCATCTCTTGTACTATGTCTGCAGTCTCTGATCATCTCTTGTGTCATGTCTGCAGTCTCTGATCATCTCCTGTATTATGTCTGCGGTCTCTGATCATCTCCTGTATTATGTCTGCGGTCTCTGATCATCTCCTGTATTATGTCTGCAGTCTCTGATCATCTCCTGTATTATGTCTGCAGTCTCTGATCATCTCCTGTATTATGTCTGCAGTCTCTGATCATCTCCTGTATTATGTCTGCAGTCTCTGATCATCTCCTGTATTATGTCTGCAGTCTCTGACCCTCTCCTGTACTATGTATGCAGCCTCTGATCATCTCCTGTACAATGTCTGCAGTCTCTGATCATCTCCTGTACTATGTCTGCAGTCTCTAATCATCTCTTGTATCATGTCTGCAGTCTCTGACCATCTCTTGTACTATGTCTGCAGTCTCTGATCATCTCCTGTACTATGTCTGCAGTCTCTGATCATCTCCTGTACTATGTCTGCAGTCTCTAATCATCTCTTGTATCATGTCTCCAGTCTCTGACCATCTCTTGTACTATGTCTGCAGTCTCTGATCATCTCCTGTATTATGTCTGCAGTCTCTGATCATCTCCTGTATTATGTCTGCAGTCTCTGATCATCTCCTGTACAATGTCTGCAGTCTCTGATCATCTCTTGTATCATGTCTGCAGTCTCTGACCATCTCTTGTACTATGTCTGCAGTCTCTGATCATCTCTTGTGTCATGTCTGCAGTCTCTGATCATCTCCTGTATTATGTCTGCGGTCTCTGATCATCTCCTGTATTATGTCTGCAGTCTCTGATCATCTCCTGTATCATGTCTGCAGTCTCTGACCATCTCCTGTATTATGTCTGCAGTCTCTGACCATCTCCTGTATTATGTCTGCAGTCTCTGATCATCTCCTGTACAATGTCTGCAGTATCTGATCATCTCTTGTATCATGTCTGCAGTCTCTGACCATCTCTTGTACTATGTCTGCAGTCTCTGACCATCTCTTGTACTATGTCTGCAGTCTCTGATCATCTCCTGTATTATGTCTGCAGTCTCTGATCATCTCCTGTATGATGTCTGCAGTCTCTGACCATCTCCTGTATTATGTCTGCAGTCTCTGACCATCTCTTGTACTATGTCTGCAGTCTCTGATCATCTCTTGTATTATGTCTGCATTCTCTGATCATCTCCTGTATTATGTCTGCAGTCTCTGATCATCTCCTGTATTATGTCTGCAGTCTCTGATCATCTCCTGTACTATGTCTGCTGTCTCTGACCATCTCTTGTACTATGTCTGCAGTCTCTGACCATCTCTTGTACTATGTCTGCAGTCTCTGATCATCTCTTGTATTATGTCTGCATTCTCTGATCATCTCCTGTATTATGTCTGCAGTCTCTGATCATCTCCTGTATTATGTCTGCAGTCTCTGATCATCTCCTGTACTATGTCTGCTGTCTCTGACCATCTCTTGTACTATGTCTGCAGTCTCTGATCATCTCCTGTACTATGTCTGCTGTCTCTGACCATCTCTTGTACTATGTCTGCAGTCTCTGATCATCTTCTGTACTATGTCTGTAGTCTCTGACCATCTCCTGTAAAAAGACTGCTGACTTACTACAGGAGATGGTCGGAGACTGCAGATATTAGCATAAAAGTGTCACAACTTGTGGGGAAATATGAAATTGTATTTTGGCCAACCATTATAACGTTTCCTGAAAAATGAGACAAAAAAAATTAAAAAGAAGGAAATAGAATGAGGAAGAGCGTGAGATGGAAAGGGGGTAGTGTAAATCTGTATAATGACCACTAGGTGGCAATGGTGCTACAAAAAAAAAAAATCAGCAGTAGATTAAACAGAGCGATGTTCTGCAGATCTCTACAGAGGTCAGTGATGGGATAATCTGCAGAATATATCAATATGGATCTGTCAGGAGGGGGAGGGAGCGATGTTCTGCAGATCTCTAGAGAGGTCAGTGATGGGATAATCTACAGAATATATCAATATGGATCTGTCAGGAGGGGGAGGGAGCGATGTTCTGCAGATCTCTAGAGAGGTCAGTGATGGGATAATCTACAGAATATATCAATATGGATCTGTCAGGAGGGGGATGGGAGGGAGCGATGTTCTGCAGATCTCTAGAGGGGTCAGTGATGGGATAATCTGCAGAATATATCAATATGGATCTGTCAGGAGGGGGAGGGAGCGATGTTCTGCAGATCTCTAGAGAGGTCAGTGATGGGATAATCTACAGAATATATCAATATGGATCTGTCAGGAGGGGGATGGGAGGGAGCGATGTTCTGCAGATCTATAGAGGGGTCAGTGATGGGATAATCTGCAGAATATATCAATATGGATCTGTCAGGAGGGTAAGGGGAGGGAGCGATGTTCTGCAGATCTCTAGAGAGGTCAGTGATGGAATAATCTGCAGAATATATCAATATTTCAGCCAACCGAGCACTGGCTCTGTATGACCACCTGAAGTGGCTGCAGACTCTTCTGGCCTGCTTTAGTACATCTTACAACCCTGGGTACGTACTTAGGAAACGCTGCACCACCGAATTGAGGACATGTGCCAGGCATGGCACATGTGTCAACTTTCCCTGTCTAAGGGAGGACAGGAGGTTTGAGCCATTCCTGGCACCAGCTGGCGTGGTGTGAACCACCTCTGGGCCTGTCCCTGCAGAGCTGCAAGAATCTCTACTCCGGTGTGGTTCCTGTCCCCTAGACACACCATTGCACCTTTTAGCCTGACTCTGGGAATAGCCCTTTGAAGGCTTAGGGGGTATCTGATGTTCAGAGGACAATTTTGCAGAGGAGGGCATGGAGGTGGCGGAGGAGGTGGCGGAGGGGGTAGAGCTCACAAGCCTGGCATCATTACCACCAGCTGTGTGGAGACGTGGGGGCACAACATGCTGCAGCACCGAGCCCTGTCCGGCATCCTTTTAAGTTGCAAGCAGCGTTACCCAGTGTGCTGTGAACAAAATATATCGTCCCTGCCCATGCTTGCTGGACCATGTGTCAGCAGTAAGCTGGATTTTGTGGCTGACTGCCTCGCCCAACGATGCCAGAACATTCCTTTCTACGTGATGGTAGAGAGATTTGAACGGCCTTACGTGAAAAGTAGTAGCGACTGGGAACCTGCCATTGTGGTACAGCACATTGTGCGAATTCACGGAAGGGGGCAGAATCCACCAGGCTGAAAGGCAGAAGTTGGAGAGCCAACAGCTTTGACAAGCTTGTATTTAGACGCTGGGCATGTGGGTGGCAGGGACTGTATTTTTTTTTTACCACTGCACCAGGTGGGGCAGAGAAATTTGCTGGCTACAGTCTACAGCTGGTGGTGTGCTGCATGGCAGATGTGCTGCTAGGACCTGGGACATCCTGTGCTATACCATCATTCCTGTCAGTGAAGGCTGCTGAAAGGTAATGACTTGGTATTGCAGGGGAAGTCTGAAATGGGTAAGGAGGAGGAGGGACAGATCTGTACCCCTTTTGTGTGGCTTTTAGGTGCTCTTGCCAAAGGGCTGAGTGGTTGGACGGTAAATGCCTTGTTAGGCATGTAGTACCCAAATGGTTGGCGTTTTTGCCACGTTTGATGTGCCTGAGACACAGTTTGCAGATAGCAACAGTGTGATCTGCTGCAGATGTGCTGAAAAAGGCCCAGACAGCTGAGCTTTGGGGAGTGGGCTGGGAGATAACAGCTGCAGAATGTGATGGAATAGGGTGGCTGCTCTCTACTCTTTCTTGATGTCGGCCTCCTTGGGGTTGTGCCGCCTCACCTTCGGTTTCCTCCTCTGCTCTATCTGGCACCCAAGTCGCATCAGCGTCCTCATCATCATCATCTCCATCTTCTCCATCTTCATCATTACCACTGCAGACAACTTGGCAATACACTGCGGCTTGGGGAACATGAATGCCAATTTGTCTACCAGAGTTCTCCCCTCTCTCTATGCTCATGTTCCTGTCATCTTCAACCTCAGAACCGACATCTGAATCCAGTAATGGCTGGGCATCATCAAGGAGCAAGTGGCTGACGCTGTGGTCAAATAACTCAGCTGACTCCTCAATGGCAGATGTTGGGGCTATGGCGGGAATAGATGTGGACAAAGAGGCAGGTTTATCCACTCTGGCAGCTGCAGGGGACTGCAAACTTGTTTCTGCTTGCGTGACAGAAGATGAGGAGGATGAGGAAGGTTTAGTAAGCCAGTCCACCACCTCCTCTGCATGATGGAAATGATGCTCTGCCTGAGGACTGACCACCACGTCTACCTTTGCCTATGGACACATTTGTGGCTTTCCCCCTTACAGTGCCAAGGGAACGCCTGCCTCTCCTTATTGTCCTCCCAGACATTGTTGGGAGGGAGGGGCGTTGTTTATAAGCAAGTGTAAAGAAGAAGTTGAAATCTGTACGTAGATGCACTTTAATCTATGTAAAGAGGTGTTTGGTGCACTTTAATTTGAGTACTCACACTACACAGACACACTCCACGGATACACTATAATATACTGCAATATAATGCGCCAAACGTACAGTGACGCACAGAACTATATGGTGTTAAACTGGCAGTAACGCACACAAAACTATAGGAAGTCCCCGAGTTACGAACACAATAGGGACTGTAGGTTTGTTCATAAGTCGCAAGAGTGCATTTGTAAGTGTAACTTCCGGTCAGAACACTGCATTCGTAAGTGTAATGTCAGCCTGTGCATTGATGTGGGATGCTTGTTATGTTATCTGGGGCTCTTCTGGCCATGCAGTACATGTAGTACTGCAGTATGGGCTGTGTCCGGAGGTATCCAGGACCAGCGTGGAGCACAATTGGCCGGCATTTGAGGCCGTTTGTAAGTAGGAGTCGTTCGTAACTCGAGTGTTCATAACTCGGGGTCTGCCTGTATATGGCGTTAAACTGGCAGTAATGTACACAGAACGATATGGCATTAAACTGGCAGTAAGGCACAAAACTATATGGCATTAAACTGGCAGTAATGCACACAGAACTATATGGCGTTAAACTGGCAGTAACGCATGCAAAACTATATGGTGTTAAACTGGCAGTAACGCACACAGAAGTGAATGGCGTTAAACTGGCAGTAACGCACACAGAAGTAAATGGCATTAAACTGGCAGTAACGCACAAAACTACATGCCATTAAATTGGCAGTAACGCACACAGAACTATATGGCATTAAACTGGCAGTAATGCACGCAAAACTATATGGCGTTAAACTGGCAGTAATGCATGCAAAACTAGATGGCATTAAACTGGCAGTAACGCACACAAAACGATATGGCATTAAACTGGCAGTAACGCACACAAAACGATATGGCTTTAAACTGGCAGTAACGGACACAAGAACTGTAAAAAATATATAATCTAAATATATAAACTTGCGCTGATGGTGTGAAAAAATGGGTGATAAAAATGAATGAAGCTGCTATACACAAAGTGCTAGACACTTGAACATAGTGACAAAATATAAATACAGCGCTCACAGACAAAGACCCATGATAGGTAAAAACAAAAACATGAAGTCCATATAAAACTAAAAGGTGCTTCACAAATAATGTGCAAAAATTGCAGAAAATGCTTCACATCTGGTGTGCAAAAAGTGCAGAAAAAATGTTGCAGATGAATTTTCTGGCATACCAAGACACCCCCCCCCCCCCCCACGAGACCGGAAATTATGTCAGTCGCGCGGGAAGTGCATCGCGTCAATGCATTTGATGAAGCCCTGTAGGAGGGCGAAATGCATTGACGCGACGCACTTCCGGCACGACTGACATCATTTCCGGTCTCGTAGGAACGCTTACAACAGTGTTTGCTGCATCCTCTGAATATTCCAATGCCTGTTTTTAACTTACTTTTGTAAGTATAACCTTTTATGCGCAATACATTTTCTATCTTAGCATACTTTACTATTGGTCCCCCTTTTCTTCCTTTTGGGTACTTGTATGGCTGAGTATTAATGTTGAAGGATCATTTATCATCTCATCAGTGAATCTGCCATCCTGTGACATTCTCTGGATATCGTTATAAGCCTGCATTGACTCCCAGACTGAAAAAGCTGGGTGTCACCGTGATTTGATGAGTGGGGACACATGTGGGGGTGTCTTGGTACGCCGGAAAATTCATCTGCAACATTTTGTCTGCACTTTTTGCACACCAGATGTGAAGCATTTTCTGCAATTTTTTGTGAAGCACCTTTTAGTTTTATATGGACTTCATGTTTTTGTTTTTACCTATCATGGGTCTTTGTGAGCGCTGTATTTATATTTTGTCAGTAACGCACACAAAACTATATGGCGTTAAACTGGCAGTAACGCACACAGAAGTGAATGGCGTTAAACTGGCAGTAACGCACAGAACTGTATGGCGTTAAACTGGCAGTAACGCACACAAAACTATATGGCGTTAAACTGGCAGTAAAACACACAAAACAATATGGCATTAAACTAGCAGTAACGCACACAGAACTATATGGCGTTAAACTTACAGTAACGCACGCAAAACTATATGACGTTAAACTGGCAGTAACGCACACAGAAGTAAATGGTGTTAAACTGGCAGTAATGCACACAAAACGATATGGCATTAAACTGGCAGTAACGCACACAGAGGTGAATGGCGTTAAACTGGCAGTAACACACACAGAACTATATGGCGTTAAACTGGCAGTAATGCACGCAAAACTATATGGCGTTAAACTGGCAGTAACGCACACAGAAGTAAATAGTGTTAAACTGGCAGTAATGCACAAAACTATATGGCGTTAAACTGGCAGTAACGCACACAGAACTATATGGTGTTAAACTGGCAGTAACTCACGCAAAACTATATGCTGTTAAACTGGCAGTAACGCACACAAAACGATATGGCATTAAACTGGCAGTAACGCACACAGAAGTGAATGGCGTTAAACTGGCAGTAACACACACAGAACTATATGGCGTTAAACTGGCAGTATCGCACACAAAACTATATGGCGTTAAACTAGCAGTAACGCACACAAAACTATATGACGTTAAACTGGCAGTAACACACACAGAAGTAAATGGCGTTAAACTGGCGGTAATGCACAAAACTATATGGCGTTAGACTGGCAGTAACGCACACAGAACTATATGGCGTTAAACTGGCAGTAATGCACACAAAACGATATGGCATTAAACTGGCAGTAACACACACAGAACTATATGACGTTAAACTGGCAGTAACGCACGCAAAACTATATGGCGTTAAACTGGCAGTAATGCACGCAAAACTATATGGCGTTAAACTGGCAGTAATGCATGCAAAACTAGATGGCATTAAACTGGCAGTAACGCACACAAAACGATATGGCATTAAACTGGCAGTAACGCACACAAAACGATATGGCTTTAAACTGGCAGTAACGCACACAAGAACTGTAAAAAATATATAATCTAAATATATAAACTCGCGCTGATGGTGTGAAAAAATGGGTGATAAAAATGAATGAAGCTGCTATACACAAAGTGCTAGACACTTGAACATAGTGACAAAATATAAATACAGCGCTCACAGACAAAGACCCATGATAGGTAAAAACAAAAACATGAAGTCCATATAAATCTAAAAGGTGCTTCACAAATAATGTGCAAAAATTGCAGAAAATGCTTCACATCTGGTGTGCAAAAAGTGCAGAAAAAATGTTGCAGATGAATTTTCTGGCATACCAAGACACCCCCCCCCCCCCCCCCACGAGACCGGAAATTATGTCAGTCGCGCGGGAAGTGCATCGAGTCAATGCATTTGATGAAGCCCTGTAGGAGGGCGAAATGCATTGACGTGACGCACTTCCGGCACGACTGACATCATTTCCGGTCTCGTAGGAACGCTTACAACAGTGTTTGCTGCATCCTCTGAATATTCCAATGCCTGTTTTTAACTTACTTTTGTAAGTATAACCTTTTATGCGCAATACATTTTCTATCTTAGCATACTTTACTATTGGTCCCCCTTTTCTTCCTTTTGGGTACTTGTATGGCTGAGTATTAATGTTGAAGGATCATTTATCATCTCATCAGTGAATCTGCCATCCTGTGACATTCTCTGGATATCGTTATAAGCCTGCATTGACTCCCAGACTGAAAAAGCTGGGTGTCACCGTGATTTGATGAGTGTGGACACATGTGGGGGTGTCTTGGTACGCCGGAAAATTCATCTGCAACATTTTGTCTGCACTTTTTGCACACCAGATGTGAAGCATTTTCTGCAATTTTTTGTGAAGCACCTTTTAGTTTTATATGGACTTCATGTTTTTGTTTTTACCTATCATGGGTCTTTGTGAACGCTGTATTTATATTTTGTCAGTAACGCACACAAAACTATATGGCGTTAAACTGGCAGTAACTCACACAGAAGTGAATGGCGTTAAACTGGCAGTAACGCACAGAACTGTATGGCGTTAAACTGGCAGTAACGCACACAAAACTATATGGCGTTAAACTGGCAGTAACACACACAAAACAATATGGCATTAAACTAGCAGTAACGCACACAGAACTATATGGCGTTAAACTTGCAGTAACGCACGCAAAACTATATGACGTTAAACTGGCAGTAACGCACGAGGAAGTAAATGGTGTTAAACTGGCAGTAATGCACACAAAACGATATGGCATTAAACTGGCAGTAACGCACACAGAAGTGAATGGAGTTAAACTGGCAGTTACACACACAGAACTATATGGCATTAAACTGGCAGTAATGCACGCAAAACTATATGGCGTTAAACTGGCAGTAACGCACACAGAAGTAAATAGTGTTAAACTGGCAGTAATGCACAAAACTATATGGCGTTAAACTGGCAGTAATGCACACAGAACTATATGGTGTTAAACTGGCAGTAACTCACGCAAAACTATATGCTGTTAAACTGGCAGTAACGCACACAAAACGATATGGCATTAAACTGGCAGTAACGCACACAGAAGTGAATGGCGTTAAACTGGCAGTAACACACACAGAACTATATGGCGTTAAACTGGCAGTAACGCACACAAAACTATATGGCGTTAAACTAGCAGTAACGCACACAAAACGATATGACGTTAAACTGGCAGTAACACACACAGAAGTAAATGGCGTTAAACTGGCGGTAATGCACAAAACTATATGGCGTTAGACTGGCAGTAACGCACACAGAACTATATGGTGTTAAACTGGCAGTAACGCACACAAAACGATATGGCATTAAACTGGCAGTAACACACACAGAACTATATGACGTTAAACTGGCAGTAACGCACGCAAAACTATATGGCGTTAAACTGGCAGTAACACACACACAGAAGTAAATGGAGTTAAACTGGCAGTAACGCACAAAACTATAAGGCGTTAGACTGGCAGTAACGCACACAGAACTATATGGCGTTAAACTGGCAGTAACACACGCAAAACTATATGCTGTTAGACTGGCAGTAGCGCACACAGAACTATATGCTGTTAAACTGGCAGTAACGCACACAAAACGATATGGCATTAAACTGTCAGTAACGCACACAGAAGTGAATGGCGTTAAACTGGCAGTAACGCACACAGAACTATATGGTGTTAAACTGGCAGTAATGCACGCAAAACTATATGGCGTTAAACTGGCAGTAACACATAGAGAAGTAAATGGCGCTAAACTGGCAGTAACGCACAAATCTATATGGCGTTAAACTGGCAGTAACGCACGCAGAACTATATGGCGTTAAACTGGCAGTAACGCACGCAGAACTATATGGCGTTAAGCTGGCAGTAACGCACGCAAAACTATATGCTGTTAAACTGGCAGTAACGCACACAAAACGATATGGCATTAAACTGGCAGTAACACACACAGAAGTGAATGGCATTAAACTGGCAGTAACGCACATAGAACTATATGGCGTTAAACTGGCAGTAACACACACAAAACTATATGGCGTTAAACTGGCAGTAACGCACAAAACTATATGGCGTTAAACTGGCAGTAACGCACACAAAACTATATGACGTTAAACTGGCAGTAACACACACAGAACTAAATGGCGTTAAACTGGCAGTAATGCACAAAACTATATTTTGTGTTAGACTGGCAGTAACACACACAGAACTATATGGCGTTAAACTGGCAGTAACGCATGCAAAACTATATGGCGTTAAACTGGCAGTAACGCACGCAAAACTATATGGCGTTAAAATGGCAGTAACACACACAGAAGTAAATGGCGTTAAACTGGCAGTAACGCACAAAACTATATGGCGTTAGACTGGTAGTAACGCACACAGAACTATATGGCGTTAAACTGGCAGTAACGCAAGCAAAACTATATCCTGTTAGACTGGCAGTAGTGCACACAGAACTATATGACGTTAAACTGGCAGTAACGCACACAAAACGATATGGCATTAAACTGGCAGTAACGCACACAGTAGTGAATGCCGGTAAACTGGCAGTAACGCACACAGAACTATATGGCGTTAAACTGGCAGCAACACACGCAAAACGATATGGCGTTAAACTTGCAGTAACGCACACAAAACTATATGGCGTTAAACTGGCAGTAACGCACACATCTATATGGCGTTAAACTGGCAGTAACGCACACAAAACTATATGACGTTAAACTGGCAGTAACACACAAAGAAGTAAATAGCGTTAAACTGGCAGTAACGCACAAAACTATATAGCGTTAGACTGGTAGTAACGCACACAGAACTATATGGTGCTAAACTG
The DNA here is from genome assembly GCA_037952835.1 of Lithobates septentrionalis. Lineage (NCBI taxonomy): Eukaryota > Metazoa > Chordata > Amphibia > Anura > Ranidae > Lithobates > Lithobates septentrionalis. The sequence continues at coordinate 15,819 of JBBDGP010005661.1, forward strand.
GCAGTAACGCACGCAAAACTATATGCTGTTAAACTGGCAGTAACGCACACAAAACGATATGGCATTAAATTGGCAGTAACGCACACAGAACTATATGGCGTTAAACTGGCAGTAACGCACGCAAAACTATATGGCATTAAACTGGCAGTAATGCACGCAAAACTATATGGCGTTAAACTGGCAGTAACACACACAGAAGTAAATGGAGTTAAACTGGCAGTAACGCACAAAACTATATGGCGTTAAACTGGCAGTAGCGCACACAGAACTATATGGCGTTAAACTGGCAGTAATGCACACAGAACTATATGGCATTAAACTGGCAGTAACGCACACAGAACTATATGGCGTTAAACTGGCAGTAATGCACGCAAAACTATATGCTGTTAAACTGGCAGTAACGCACACAAAACGATATGGCATTAAACTGGCAGTAACGCACACAGAAGTGAATGGCGTTAAACTGGCAGTAATGCACACAGAACTATATGGCATTAAACTGGCAGTAACGCACACAAAACTATATGGCGTTAAACTGGCAGTAACGCACACAAAACTATATGACGTTAAACTGGCAGTAATACACACAGAAGTAAATGGCATTAAACTGGCAGTAATGCAAAAAACTATATGGCGTTAGACTGGCAGTAACGCACACAGAACTATATGGCGTTAAACTGCCAGTAACGCATGCAAAACTATATGGCGTTAAACTGGCAGTAATGCACACAAAACTATATGGCGTTAAACTGGCAGTAACACACACAGAAGTAAATGGAGTTAAACTGGCAGTAACGCACAAAACTATATGGCGTTAGACTGGCAGTAACGCACACAGAACTATATGGCGTTAAACTGCCAGTAACGCATGCAAAACTATATGGCGTTAAACTGGCAGTAATGCACGCAAAACTATATGGCGTTAAACTGGCAGTAACACACACAGAAGTAAATGGAGTTGAACTGGCAGTAATGCACAAAACTGTATGGCGTTAGACTGGCAGTAACACACACAGAACTATATGGTGTTAAACTGGCAGTAACGCACGCAAAACTATATGCTGTTAGACTGGCAGTAGCGCACACAGAACTATATGCCGTTAAACTGGCAGTAACAAACGCAAAACGATATGGCATTAAACTGGCAGTAACGCACACAGAAGTGAATGGCGTTAAACTGGCAGTAACGCACACAGAACTATATGGCTTTAAACTGGCAGTAACGCAATCAAATAGACGGTGTTCAACCGTCACTACACTGACGCTTTCTGAACTGTCCCCACTCTAGCTATACACTAATGTAAACATTACTGACACGGTCTCACTACACTACACTGAAACTATCTGAGCTGTCCCTACTCTAGCTGCACACTATGTAAAGCTGAATGTTGGTGCTCCTCTCTACACTCACACTATCCCTAGAAACTGACACTAAACTAATATTCTACACTGACAATTGAAGCAAAATAGCACAGTATAGCGCACAGTATAGCCGAAATCGCACTGAAAATGTCTGCCATGGAAAGAATGCTTTTATACTGTGGGGCAAGACTGAGCCATGATTGGATAAAGTCATGATGACAGCGTCCAATCATGACTCTGACAGTGCTCTGTGTCCTGTTTGGCTGAAGCTTTCACTGCTTCAGCCAATCAGGGCTTGCAATGCACTGTTCAGCGCCGCAATGCACTGTGGTCAGTTCGGGGGAGCCAAACAAACGGTCGAACGACCCGAACAACGAAAGTTCGGCCCACACCGTTCGCCCATCCCTAACTAATATTTGTCCTGTGGACATATTCTCCCACCTGAGCTGTGGACCTCTGCAGCTCCTCCAGAGTTACCATGGACCTCTTGGCTCTCCTCTGATGAATGCTCTCCTTGCCCGGCCTGTCAGTTTAGGTGGACGGCCATGTCTTGGTAGGTTTGCAGTTGTGCCATACTCTTTCCATTTTCCGATGATGGATTGAACAGAGCTCCGTGAGATGTTCATAGCTTGGGAGATTTTTTTATAACATAATCCTGCTTTATACTTCTCCACAACTTTATCCCTGACCTGTCTGGTGTGTTCATTGGCCTTCATGATGCTGTTTGTTCACTAAGGTTCTCTAACAAACCTCTGACAGTGCTATATAAATGTATAATAATAATAGTGGATTGGGTGATGATACATTGTTGCGTTGTTTCTCCATGTTTGGCGTCTCTCGGCTCGTCAATTCTCGGAAAGTCCCGGGGAGGAAAGAGGAAATAGAAGATATTTTGTACATTTTACAGGAAATCAGATATTTTAGAGAAGAGGGTGAGGAGACGGATCGGCTTGGATGGAGGATGTCCCGGCCACACTAACGCAAATGGGAGAATCTGCGGCAAAACGTTACAGCAAAGGTGTAAAATGTTACAACGTTTCCGTGTAGATCTACCGTATATTAGAAAACTTTTCAATGATAGCGCACTGAAAGAACTGATCAGAAGAAACACTTTTTTTTTTTTAAACTAATTTTTTGGGGGAAAAACACAGACCAAACCCTCCAATACCAGCGCAGATTTTTTTTTTTTTTTAAACATCATGTCATTTATTATTTTTGTATTTTTTTTTTTCTATAAAAGATTTGTGTAAGAAAAAAAAAAAGGTGCATTTTTCCTGTGAAGTTTGACGTCTACTACTTGTAACATTTCATTTCTACAGCAAGGAAACCTCAAACAGGAAGGAAAGCTTATCGGACACGAGCGAGCGTCCGCGGCTGTGAAAAAAAAAAAAGTTGTTGTCGATGCTACACGAAATAAACAGAAGCAGCACAAAGATACCCGGCTGCAAATGTAATTTTAAAAGATAAAAGAAAATACACAATTGCAACTACTACTACTAATATTAATAATAATAATAATAATAATAATAAATAAATGAACAGAATGCATTAAAAAAAATACCCAAATGCGCCCCCCCCCCCCCCAAAAAAAAAGATAAAAGATAAATAAATACAAAAAAAAGTTTTTTTTTTTTCCCTAGTAAATTTCAGTTAAGCAGTTCAGTGAGAAATAATAATTAAAAATAATTGAAATCACTGTGCTTTTCATCCCTACTCCCAACTCCTTGGTTTGCATAACCATAAAAAAATAACAGAGCTTCCTGGATAAGGGTCCAAGAAAGAAGATGCTCAAGATTTCAAATGCAGCTTGCACCTTCCTCATATAAGGTGGCATCTCATTTATGATAAATGATAATCACCTCTAGGGGGCTCTAATATTTGATTCTGTCATGCAAACTCTGGAGCTGGGACACAGCAAGTGTTATCAGGTCAGGCAGCTGATAAGGCAGTAAATATTAGTCCTCAGGATGTCTCCCAGCACAGGCTCACAGCTCCAGGGTCATCCAAATTCAACCCCCCCCCCCCCCCCAAAAAAAAATCTAAATCGATAAGGCAGCCTACAAAACTACAATATTTTGAGACTGGACATATAAAGCATATAATGTGTTCATCCAATTGTGGCTGGAAATAATAGTAATAATAATAAAAAATAATAATAATAATACATTTAATAATAAAATAACAATAATATTATTAGCGGTAGTAATAATAGTAATGATAATAATAATATTAATAGTAGTAATGATAGTAATCATAATAATAATAATAAAATAATAATAGTACTACTACTATATTTCTCAATAATAATGTATATAATGTATAATAATGCATATACAATAATAATAATAATACTAATAATGGACATTTCAAAAAAAGGAATATCCCCAACAATCACAGGTTTAAATAACTCTTTTATTGAGGGAAAATATTTAAAATACAAAAATTGCCAAAAATCAAACATTTGAAATGTTTCAGGTAATTCCAGAAAAAACTTACAAAAGCAAGTACTTTAATAATAATAATAAAACAAAAAAATAGAGCTTTATAAAATTGTTTACATATTGTATACTAGGATGTCTTATTTTTATTCCATAGAAGTTCAGACTTAGCCAGTTTTAAAAAAAATAATAATAAAAGAACAACAAAGTATATATTTACTAAATAAAAATTGTCTGTAACTTGCAAAAATTATAACACAAGCAATAATAAAGAAAAAAAAATGTTTTAAAGAAAAAAGTAACACAATAAATCTGCTTATTAGCTTCGAAGTATTAAAAAAAAAAAAAACAGCAAAGTTTAATATTTACTAAATAAGATTTTTCTGTAACTTGCAAAAATTACACAACAAGCAAGAATAATTTAAAAAAAAAGTTCTAAAGAAAAAGTAACAATTACTTTTTATGTTTATTATTAGCTTTGCAACATTTGAAAAATAAAATAGCAGAAGCGTTTCTCTACAGTGGATACAATGTTTCACTTTTCTTCCGTTTGGATAATTTAATGTACTGTACTGTCACTCAGCTTACAAGAGGTTAAAATTACTGCACATTTTTATTTTTTATTTTTTTAACATGTACTTCTATTAGCTTTTTTTTTTTCTGTAACAATTTCCCACAAGATAACTCAAACTTCCTCTTTGTGTCACGTTTCCGTCAACACCTCCAACAGCAGAACAGCATGATGTCATCTCAGCCTCTGCTGCTGATTGGCTGGAGATGTCCTGTGAATTTTCCCTGCTGAGTGGCTGATTTGTTAATATAAAAAAATAAAATAAAACTCATTCAGGGATCACATCCTCAGCAAGAGCCTCCTGTCACACATATTGCTTAAATCATGTCATGTGTGTGTGTTGAATGTTATTTAGGTGAGGTTATGTTAGATATTTTTGTTTTGTAAGTTTAAAATAATAAAATTGTATATTATATATATATAATGCCACAGCTTTTTTTTCTTTCTATAGAGTAGGGGTTGGTTAATGCCACACACTACCCAAAATGTAAAAAAAAAAAAAAAAAGTTTTTGCCTCCATGAAAAAGGTTTGCCTTTACTTCCTGTTCCATAGACACACCCTATTAAAAAAAAATTGTAAATTATATATAATGCCACAGCTTTTTTTTTGGATAGAATAGGGGTTGGTTCAAACTCTTGTGTTTTTTTTTTCCCCCTTTTGCCTCAATGCAAGAGGTTTCCTTTTGCTTCCTGTCCCATAGACGCACTCTATCCCAAAAAAATAATAAATTAAAAAATTAAAAAATGTAATTATATATAAATGCTGTTTTTTTGGATAGAGTAGGGGTTGGTTGATGCCCCTGTGTTTTTTTTTTTTTGTTTTTTTTTTTTGTCTCCATGCAAGAGATTTACCTTTACCTCCTGTCCTATAGGCACACCCTACCCAAAACCTATAAAAAAAAAATTAAAAAAAAATATATTACATTTTTTACACTTATCGTTGGAGTTTTGACAGTGCAGTTTGATGAAGTACACCAGTTTGACATTTTTAATAATATTATTTTTGTACTCCCTTTATTGGATTCCATTGAGGGACACAGGAAGTCATATCCTGTTGGGTTATGCCGCCACCTACAGGAGGACTGGATATTAGCAAAAAAATGTAAATAAAAAATGTTGTACGAATTTCTTTGTCCCTCAATGGACGGCAATAAATATTTTTTAATACTGGGGGAAGAGAGATACAGTTGTTTTTTCCAATGAATAGTTTGTACGTGTTTATTTATCTGCACCAGATATCAAACCTTAAAAGACGAAAAAAAAATAAAAATCTTAATTTTGGTAAATGATAAAAATCTACAAAATGCTGTAACCTCCTGTAGCTGGGTGGACCTCACATCCTACCAATCCTTATCTACAGATCCAAAGAGTGAAACATGTCAGATATAAGTGAGATCATACTGAGAGCAAGAAGCACAGGAAAGGGAGCTGCAAACCCCAACCGTGTGATCTCTACATCGGGGTGAAATCATCCGCCATCTTCATCCGCCATCTTCATCTTCAGTTCAACTTCTCCCCCCTCAAAGTTTCATACGTAGCCTTGTCTGTAGGGCCGAGACCCTAAAGGGACAAAGGAGGACGTTATACAGGAGTGACATCACCGCTCCCCAAATATAAGATACAGTATCTCACAAAAGTAAGTACACCCCCAGTCACATTTTTGTAAATATTTTCATGTGACAACACTGAAGAAATGACACTTGTCTACAATGTAAAGTAGTGAGTGTACAGCTTGTATAACAGTGTAAATTTGCTGTCCCCTCAAAATAACTCAACACACAGCCATTAATGTCTAAACCGCTGGCAACAAAAGTCAGTACACCCCTAAGTGAAAATCTCCAAATTGGGACCAATTAGCCATTTTCCCTCACCGGTGTCATGTGACTCGTAGTTTTACAAGGTCTCAGGTGTGAATGGGGAGCAGGTGTGGTAAATTTGGTGTTATCGCTCTCACTCTCTCATACTGGTCACTGGAAGTTCAACATGGCACCTCATGGCAAAGAACTCTCTGAGGATCTGAAGAAAAGAATTGTTGCTCTACATAAAGATGGTCTAGGCTATAAGAAGATTGCCAAGACCCTGAAAATGAGCTGCAGCACGGTGGCCAAGACCATACAGCGGTATAACAGGACAGGTTCATACACTCAGAACAGGCCTCGCCATGGTCCACCAAAGAAGTTGAGGTCACGCGCTCAGCGTCATATCCAGAGGTTGTCTTTGGGAAATAGAGGTATGAGTGCTGCCAGCATTGCTGCAGAGGTTGTAGGGGTGGGGGGGTCAGCCTGTCAGTGCTCAGACCATACGCCGCACACTGCATCAAATTGGTCTGCATGGCTGTCATCCCAGAAGGAAGCCTCTTCTAAAGATGATGCCCAAGAAAGACCACAAACAGTTTGCTGAAGACAAGCAGACTAAGGACATGGATTACTGGAACCATGTCCTGTGGTCTGATGAGACCAAGATAAACTTATTTGGTTCAGATGGTGACAAGCATGTGTGGGGGCAACCAGGTGAGGAGGACAAAGACAAGTGTGTCTTGTCTACAGTCAAGCATGGTGGTGGGAGTGTCATGGTCTGGGGCTGTATGAGTGCTGCCGCAACTGGGGGGCTACAGATCATTGAGGGGACCATGAATGCCAACATGTACTGAGACATACTGAAGCAGAGCATGTTCCCCTCCCTTCAGAGACTGGACCGCAGGGCAATATTCCAACATGATAACCACCCCAAACACACCTCCAAGACCACCACTGCCTTGCTAAAGAAGCTGAGGGTAAAGGCGATGGACTGGCCAAGCATGTCTCCAGACCTAAACCCTATTGATCATCTGTGGGACATCCTCAAACAGAAGGTGGAGGAGCGCAAGGTCTCTAACATCCACCCGCTCTGTGATGTCATCATGGAGGAGGGGAAGAGGACTCCAGTGACAACCTGTGAAGCTCTGGTGACCTCCATGCCCAAGAGGGTAAGGCAGTGCTGGAAAATAATGGTGGCCACACAAAATATTGACACTTTGGGCCCAATTTGGACACTTTCACTTAGGGGTGTACTGACTTTTGTTGCCAGTGGTTTAGACATTAATGGCTGTGTGTTGAGTTATTTTGAGGGGACGCCAAATTTACACTGTTATACAAGCTGTACACTCACTACTTTACATTGTAGACAAGTGTCATTTCTTCAGTGTTGTCACATGAAAAGATAGAAGAAAAGATTTACACAAATGTGTGGGGTGTACTTACTATTGTGAGATACTGTATATTATACGGGAGTGAAAACACCGCTCTCCAGATATAGTATTTATTATTGAAGTGTGATATACAGTAAATAGTGATTTATACTTACAGCGTAATCACCTTCTCCTCCCTGAAAAGAAAAGAAAATATTATTTAATAAAGGGTTGTAAAACATTTTATTTAGTGTGTGTGTGTGTATATATATATATATTATTATTTTTTACTTTTTTTATTATTATTTGTATTATTGTTATTATTATTTATATATTTTTTTAGGAGGCTATACTTGTTTGTATGTGTAAGATTGGATGTATTATGTGTGATTCTGGATGGGACTGCATTTCATTTTTTATGATTCTTATTGTAGAATTATAATACATTTCTCCTGAACTCTTATAGAGAACTTTTTGTGTGAGGCGCACATTGAAAGACCGATTACTATATTATATTAGTGATTGGGGAGCGACGCACTTTAGCTGCGCGCTAAAACTGAAACTAGTTTTCCGCTGTAAAAGGTCTGCGTCGTTTATTTTCATTTTATTTTCACAGAAAAATAAATAAATAAATAAAAAAAGAGAAAATAAACCAAAAAAACAGCAGCCCAAAAAAAGGAAAAAAAGAAGAAAAAAACACATAACCCAAAAAAAAAAAAAAAAAAAAAAAAAAAAACAACAACAACAAGGAAAACACACAAATACAATGAACACTACATTACATAAACCTTGCTACGCTATGAATAAAGATTTTTTTTTTTTTTAATTTCAAACGAATTTCACCTATGTAGTTATGTAGTGAATGAAATGGAAAGTTTCCGCTTTCATAAACATTGAAATTCTATTATTATTATAATATTTATTTTACTACATATACACTATATACATATAGTGTATAGTAGGAGTGTTTGTATATATATATATATATATATATATATATATATATATATATATATATAAATGAGTAAAACATAAAAAAGACACATTAGTAGTTTTCTGTAGTTTTATGTGAGATAATAAATAAAATGTACATTTTTTTCCCCATAATAAACATTTTATTATTATTTTAATATTTATTTTACTAGCTTAATATATACATATTCTGTATGGTAGGTGTGTTTGTGTATTTGTGTATAAATACATATATATAGATATATAGATATTCAGGAAAACATGAAAAAGAGATTAGTAGTTAGTAGGTTAGTAGTTTTATGTAGTTTTATGTGAGATAATAAATAAAACTGTATTATTATTTTAATATTTATTTTACTAGTTTTTTTAATATATATATATATATATATATATATATATATATATATATATATATATATATACACACACACACACATTGTATATACAGTAGGTGTGTATATATACACACCTACACACACATTGTATATACAGTAGGTGTGTATATGTATATATATATATATATATATATATATATATATATATATATATATATTTTTTATATACACTACCGTTCAAAAGTTTGGGGTCACATTGAAATGTCCTTATTTTTGAAGGAAAAGCACTGTACTTTTAAATGAAGCTAACTTTAAACTAGTCCTAACTTTAAACAAATATACTCTATACATTGCTAATGTGGTAAATGACTATTCTAACTGCAAATGTCTAGTTTTTGGTGCAATATCTACATAGGTGTATAGAGGCCCATTTCCAGCAACTATCACTCCAGTGTTCTAATGGTACAATGTGTTTGCTCATTGGCTCAGAAGGCTAATTGATGATTAGCAAACCCTTGTGCAATCATGTTCACACATCTAAAAACAGTCTAGCTCCTTCCAGAAGCTACAAAACTGACCTTCCTGTGAGCAGATTGAGTTTCTGGAGCATCACATTTGTGGGGTCAATTAAACGCTCAAAATGGCCAGAAAAAGAGAACTTTCATCTGAAACTCGACAGTCTATTCTTGTTCTTAGAAATGAAGGCTATTCCATGCGAGAAATTGCAAAGAAATTGAAGATTTCCTACAACGGTGTGTACTACTCCCTTCAGAGGACAGCACAAACAGGCTCTAACCAGAGTAGAAAAAGAAGTGGGAGGCCGCGTTGCACAACTAAGCAAGAAGATAAGCACATTAGAGTCTCTAGTTTGAGAAACAGACGCCTCACAGGTCCCCAACTGGCATCTTCATTAAATAGTACCCGCAAAACACCAGTGTCAACATCTACAGTGAAGAGGCGGCTGCGGGATTTTGGGCTTCAGGGCAGAGTGGCAAAGAAAAAGCCATATCTGAGACTGGCCAATAAAAGAAAAAGATTAAGATGGGCAAAAGAACACAGACATTGGACAGAGGAAGACTGGAAAAAAGTGTTGTGGACGGATGAATCCAAGTTTGAGGTGTTTGGATCACAAAGAAGAACGTTTGTGAGACGCAGAACAAATGAAAAGATGCTGGAAGAATGCCTGACGCCATCTGTTAAGCATGGTGGAGGTAATGTGATGGTCTGGGGTTGCTTTGGTGCTGGTAAGGTGGGAGCTTTGTACAGGGTAAAAGCTAAGGAAGGCTATCACTCCATTTTGCAACGCCATGCCATACCCAGTGGACAGCGCTTGATTGGAGCCAATTTCATCCTACAACCGGACAATGACCCTAAACACACCTCCAAATTGTGCAAGAACTATTTACAGCAGAAGCAGGCAGCTGGTATTCTATCGGTAATGGAGTGGCCAGCACAGTCACCAGATCTGAACCCCATTGAGCTGTTGTGGGAGCAGCTTGACCGTATGGTACGCCAGAAGTGCCCATCCAACCATTCCAACTTGTGGGAGCTGCTTCTAGAAGCGTGGGGTGCAATTTCTCCAGCTTACCTCAATAAATTAACAGCTAGAATGCCAAAGGTGTGCAATGCTGTAATTGCTGCAAAAGGAGGATTCTTTGATGAAAGCAAAGTTTGATGTAAAAACAATGTTATTTCAAATACAAATCATTATTTCTAACCTTGTCAATGTCTTGACTCTATTTTCTATTCATTTCACAACGTATGGTGGTGAATAAGTGTGACTTTTCATGGAAAACACAAAATTGTTTGGGTGACCCCAAACTTTTGAACGGTAGTGTATATATCCAGTAAAAGAAAGAGACATTAGTAGTTTTCTGACCAAATTAGTTTCATATTAATATTAATTGTTTTATATATACAGTATATAGTGTGTGTGTGTGTGAGTACATCTAAATAAATATATATATATATATATATGCCTCTGATTAACCCCAAATAAAGTTCAACTGTCCTAGTAGGTCTTTCCTGACATTTTCTTAGTCGCATCCTACAGCAAAAGCCATGGTCCGCGGAGAGCTTCCAAAGCATCAGAGGGATCTCATTGTTAGAAGGTACCAGTCAGGAGAAGGGTACAAAGGAATTTCCAAGGCATTAGATGTACCATGGAACACAGTGAAGACAGTCCATCATCAAGTTGGTAAAATATGGCACAACAGTGACATCACCAAGAACTGGACGTCCCTCCAAAATTGATGAAAAGACGAGAAGAAAACTGATCAGAGAGGCTGCCAAGAGGCCTACAGCAACATTAAAGGAGCTGCAGGAATATCTGGCAAGTACTGGCTGTGTGGTGACAACAATCTCCCATGTTCTTCATAAGTCTGGGCTATGGGGTAGAGTGGCAGGACGGGAAGCCTTTTCTTGCCAAGGAAAACATCCAAGCCCTGCTAAATTTAGCAAAAACACATCTGAAGTCTCCGAAAAGCATGTGGAGAAAATATGTTCTGGTCTGATAAAAACCAAGGTTAAACTTTTTTGGCCATAATTCCAAAAGATAGGTTTAGCCCAAAAAACAACACAGCACATCACCAAAAGAACACCATACCCACCGTGAAGCATGGTGGTGGCATCATCATGCTTTAGGGCTGTCTTTCTTCAGATGGAACAGGGGGCCTTAGTCAAGGTAGAGGGAATTATGAACAGTTTCAAACACCAGTCAATATTGGCACAAAACCTTCAGGCTTCTGCTAGAAAGCTGAACATGAAGATGAACTTCATCTATCAGCATGACAAACGACCCAAAGCCTCCATCCAAATCAACAAAGGAGTGGCTTCACCAGAAGAAGATGAAGGTTTTAGAACGGTCCCAGACCTGAATCCCATTGAAAACCTGTGGGGTGATCTGAAGAGGGCTGTGCACAGGTGATGCCCTCGCAATCTGACAGATTTGGAGTGGTTTTGGGCAAAAATTGCCAAGTCAAGATGTGCCATGCTGATAAGACTCATACCCAACAAGACTGAGTGCTGGAATAACATGAAAAGGGGCTTCAACAAAGTCTTAGTTTAGGGTGTGCACACTTATGCAACCATATTATTTTATTTTTACTCCCCTCCACCTAAAAGATTTCAGTTTGCTGTTCAATTGAGTTGTACAGTTTATGGGTCACATTAAAAGGTGGGAAAAGTTCTGAAATTATTTATCTTTGTCTCATTTTTTGACATCACAAAAACCTGACATTTTACAACCCGGGGTGTGTAGACTTCTTATATCCAGTGGCGTAGCGTGGGGGGTGCAGGGGGTGCCGTGGCCCCGGGCGCGATATTTAGGGGGGCGCCAGTATGTGTCACTGGCTGCCTCCTCCTAATTTCTAATTTTGTGTCCCCGGGCTCCGGCCGCCATGTTAAGTGTCCGGCGCCCTGTGATTGGGTGTATGGGGGTCATGTGAGGCGCCCCGCCTCCGCACATGACCCCCATACACCCAATCACAGGGCGCTGGATACTGAACATGGCAGCAAGCAGAGCGCAGGGGAGAGAAGAAAGTGAGCCGCCGCTGTGTTCTCCTCCTCCTCCGGATCGATGCAGCCAGGAGAAGAAGGTAAGTGAGAGTCATGTTACTGGGAGGGGGAGGGAGGGAGGGGGGCGAGAGAGAGACTGTAGGCAGGACAATGTAGTTTAGTATAGTATGGAGGTCAGTGTAGTGTCACTATGGAGGTCAGTGTAGTGTCACTATGTGGGGCAGTGTAGTGTCACTATGGGGGGCAGTGTAGTGGACAGTATTGGAGGAGACAAGTCAGTGCAGCCAAGTCCTGTCTCTGCCGATGCCTGACCCCTATCACAGGATCTGTTACACACACACAGATCCTCAGTGTCTGGGGGAGGGGTGCTGATGTCCTAACCAGCAGGACATCTCCCATGCTGTTATGATAAGGTCAGTACATTTGTTAGGGGGATGTTGTGTAATTATTGTGCTAGGGGACAGACTGCTGCTTCCCCCATGTAATGTGCTCTCTTGTGCCCAGTGCCCACCATGTCATGTGCCTTGCAGTGCCCCCCATGTAATGTGCTGTGCCCGCCATGTCATGTCATGTGCCTTGCAGTGCCCCCCATGTAATGTGCTGTGCCCACCATGTCCTGTCATGTGCCTTGCAGTGCCCCTATGTAATGTGCTGTGCCCACCATGTCATGTGCATTGCAGTGCCCACTATGTAAAGTGCTGTGCCCACCATGTCATGTGCATTGCAGTGCCCCGCATGTCATGTCATGTGCCTTGCAGTGCCCCCCATGTAATGTGCTGTGCCCACCATGTCATGTCATGTGCCTTGCAGTGCCCCCCATGTAATGTTCTGTGCCCACCATGTCCTGTCATGTGCATTGCAGTGCCCACTATGTAAAGTTCTGTGCACACCATGTCATGTGCATTGCAGTGCCCCCCATGTAATGTGCTGTGCCCACCATGTCATGTCATGTGCCTTGCAGTGTCCCCATGTAATGTTCTGTGCCCACCATGTCATGTCATGTGCCTTGCAGTGCCCCCCCATGTAATGTGCTGTGCCCACCATGTCATGTGCCTTGCAGTGCCCCCATGTAATGTGCTGTGCCCACAATGTCATGTCATGTGCCTTGCAGTACCCCCATGTAATGTGCTGTGCCCACCATGTCATGTCATGTGCCTTGCAGTGCCCCCCATGTAATGTGCTGTGCCCACCATGTCATGTGCCTTGCAGTGCCCCCCATGTAATGTGCTGTGTCCAGTATGTCATTTGCTGTACGTTGCAGTGCCCACCATGTAATGCGCTGTGCTGAACAATGTCATGTGCTGTGCATTGCATTGCCCTTCATGTGATGTGCAGTGCCCACTATGTCATGTGCTGTGCATTGCATTGCCCTTCATGTGATGTGCAGTGCCCACTATGTCATGCTGTGCCTTGCAGTGCCCACCATGTCATGTGCAGTTCCTAACATGTAATGTGCAGTTGCATTTCCCACCATGAAACGTGCTATGCCATGCAGTGCCCACCATGTAATGTGTTGTGCCCACCATGTAATGTTATGTGCCATTCAGTGCCCACCATGTAATGCGCTGTGCCCACCATGTCATGTGCCTTGCAGTGCCCCCCATGTAATGTGCTGTGTCCAGTATGTCATTTGCTGTACATTGCAGTGCCCACCATGTAATGCGCTGTGCTGACCATGTCATGTGCTGTGCATTACATTGCCCTTCATGTGATGTGCAGTGCCCACTATGTCATGCTGTGCCTTGCAGTGCCCACCATGTAATGTGCAGTGCCCACCATGTCATGTGCTGTGCCTTGCATTGCCCACCATGTAATGTGCAGTGCCCACCATGTCATGTGATGTGCCATCCAGTGCCAACCATGTCATGTGCAATGCCCACCATGTTATGGCTGTGCCTTGCAATGCCCGCTATGTAATTTGCAGTGTCCACCATGTCATGTGCTGTGCCATACAGTGATCCCACCATGTAATGTGCAGTGCCCACCGTGTAATGTGCAGCGCCCACCATGTCATGTGCACTTCCCACCATGTCATGTGCTATGCTGTGCCCACCCTGCCATGTGCTGTGCCCAGCATGTAGTGTGTTGTGCCCACTGTGTAATGTGGTGTGCTGTTCAACAGTGCCCACCATGTCATGTGCAGTTCCTAACATGTAATGTGCAGTTGCATTTCCCACCATGAAACGTGCTATGCCATGCAGTGCCCACCATGTAATGTGTTGTGCTCACCATGTAATGTTATGTGCCATTCAGTGCCCACCATGTAATGTGCTGTGCCCACCATGTCATGTGCTGTGCCATGCAGTGCCCACCATGTAATGCGCTGTACCCACCATGTAATGTGCTGTGTCATGCAGTGCCCACCATGTCATGTGCAGTGCCCATCATGTAAATTGCTGTGCAGTGCCCACCATGTCATGTGCTGTGTTGTGCCCACCATGTCATGTGCTGCACCATGCAGTGCCTACCATGTAATATGCTGTACTCACCATGTAATGTGCTGTACATTGTCCACCATGGCATGTGCCGTGCAGTACCCACAATGGAATGTGGTGTGCAGGGCTCATCATGTCATGTGTGGTGTCCACCATTTAATGTGCTGTGCTCACAATGTAATGTGCTGTGCTGTGTCATGCAGTGCCCACCTTGTCATGTGCTGTGCAGTGCCCACCATGCTATGTGCAGTACCCACTATATAATGTGTTGTGCCCACCATATAATGTTCTGTGCAGTGCCCACTTGTAATGTCCAGTGCCCACCATGTAATGTGCTCAGCTGTGCCTGCCATGTCATGTGCTGTGCCCACCATATAAGGTCCTGTGCCCACTGTGTGCATGAGCTGTGCCCACCATGAAATGTG
>JBBDGP010005662.1:0-45596 GCA_037952835.1 Lithobates septentrionalis
CTCAATTTGCGTTTTTGGTGCGTTTATCCATTTTCCATAGGTGCAGGCAATCCAAAAACACATATAAAACACAGCAAAAACCTGGTAAAAACGCAATGCTACATAGCAGTGTGAAAGGGCCCGAATTCCAGGCAGTGAGTGATTGTAAAGCTTTTTTTTTTTTTTTTTCTTTTTTAAATAACATGTTTTATACTTGCCTCCTCCTGTGTAAGGGTTTTGCACAGAGTCCTACTTTTCTGCCCCCCGCGGCGCTCCTGGCTCCTCCCCTTCTCGAGTGCCCCCACGGAGAGACGCTTTCCATGAGGGCACTCTCCCGAGTCCTGCTGCTGCGTCCATTGATACAGACAGCAGGACTCGGCCCCGCCCCCTCCTGCTCCCGGGTCACTGGATTTGATTGACAGCAGCGGGAGTCAATGGCTCCCGCTGCTATCAATCTATCCAATGAGGACCAGAGACAGCGGCTGGAGCTGGTGTGCGATATGGCGACCTGGAGTCGTTCTGTACACAGAGCGTGTACTGACCACTCGCCCAGAAACATCATTTCCTGCTTGTGTGATTGGCTCACCGATTTTCCCAGAAGTCTGCCTAAGATACAAATCAGATTTCAGGCATCCCCTGCAACAAAAATGTCATTTTTGGAGAGATACTTTTAATAGGAGCACGTCTAAAGGGATGCAGGCCCAGCAGATTTCTTCATTAGTGCTTTCCAGCTGCACACCCGACAGTTAATTATGAAACCCCTCCCATTAGAACCACTCAGTACAGAGGCACAGACAACCACAGAGGGATTTCTTCAGAATAACAAAAAGGTAGGAATCTGCAACAAAGCTTGTTATAATCCTTGCAATGTACACAGATCACCCAGAGGGGAATGGTGTGTGTTCAGGGGCGGACTGACCATTGAGCCACTCGGGCACTGCCCGAGGGCCCTGGGCCACTAGGGGGCCCCATCAGGGTTGCCAGCCTCAGTAAAACCAGGGGACAGTATGTATAAATCTGTGTTTTTTGTTTTTTTTTTTTTTTTTTTTTTTTTTTACATCTGTCTGTGTATACTGTGTGTACATGTATGTGTATACTGTGTGATTGTATACTGTGTGTGTGTATACTTTGTGGCCCCATAATCTCTGATTGCCTGGGGGCCCCATAATCTCCTATTGCCCGGGGGCCCCATGAGTTATCAGTCCGCCCCTGTGTGTGTTTGTCCTTTTTGTTGAGAAAAAAAAACAAAAAACAACAACAATATAAAGCAATAGTAGTGGTAAAAAAAGCACTTGTGGGTTTAAAGCGTAACTCCACTTTTGTTGAGAAAAAAAAAAAAAAAAGTGGAGTTACGCTTTAAACCCACAAGTGCTTTTTTACCACTACTATTCCTTTTATATCGTTGTGTTTTTTTTTTTTTTTTTTTGTTTTGTTTTTTTTTATTTACAAATGCAGCAATTTAGAAATTGTATAAAAGGTTTAGCACTGGGAAACACTTTTTTTGATAGATAAGTAGTGCATTTTATATAAAACCTATATAGATCAGAGCAAAATGAGGGGGAAGGAGGGACTTTGTTCTGAATCGAGGACTTTTGGGAGCTATTTACTATTGAGATCTGCTCAGTTGCTGTATGGGGCCTGTTTTCAGGTCTGTTAGGTCAGAGAGGAGCAGTACAGTGCAGTCCCTGTGTGCGGTCCTTCCAGCTTCCCTTATGGTACCTCAATGTATATAGGAGAGAGGAATTTTGCCCGGTAGTAACCTCCTGTTAAGCAACAACCAGACGTGTTATTTTAGGCCTCGATTCATAAAGAAACTTTTGTCATATGACTTACCAGACACACTGGGGGTTATTTACTAAAGGCAAATCCACTTTGCACCGTAAGTGCACATGGAAGTGCAGTCGCTGTAAATCTGAGGGGAAGATCTGAAATGAGGGGAAGCTCTGCTGATTTGATCATCCAGTCATGTGCAAGCTAAAATGCTGTTTTTATTTTCCTTGCATGTCCTCCTCGGATCTACAGCGACTTTACTTCTAAGTGCAATTGTAGTGCAGAGTGGATTTTCCTTTAGTAAATAACCCCACTGTCTATAGCTTCATCCAATCATCCCACTGTTGATTTAAATGTAATGGACAACGTTTGACGCAAATAAACACGCGGGAAATGCTGATCTATTCCTCGTAAATGGAAACCATCTTTTATGTATAGGTTTCATTTGTATCAATAGCGATATAAAAATCTAGCACTGCGTGGGACAGTTTCTGACAACGCACTGACTGTTGCTGCGTCCGCCGCTAGTTGATGTGCAGCATTTTGTACTTTGACGTGCGTATCATTAAAGTGATTGTAAAGGTTCGTGTTATAAAAAAAAAACGAAACTTTGGTGTCCCTTGAAGGTGAAAAACCCTTTTGTGCTGCAGCTGCACCCCCCCCCCTTTTCTCTTACCTGAACTCCAGCCGCTATCTCGGGTCCTCATTGGATAGATTGATAGCAGCAGGGGCCATTTACTTCCGCTGCTGTCAACTAAATCCAGTGACCCGGTGGCCGAGTCCTGCTGTTTGTGTCAATGGGCGCAGCAACAGGACTTGGGAGCGTGCCCGCACGGGTGCCCCCATGGAAATTGTCTCTCTCTCCTTGGGGGCGCTCGATGAGGAGGAGGAGCCAGGAGTGCCGCGGGGGGACCCCAGAAAAGGAGGATTGGGTCCTCTCTGTGCAAAACCCTTGCACAGAGGAGGTAAGTATAAATTTGTTATTTAAAAAAAAAAAAAAAAAAAAAAAACTATATACTTGCCTCCTTTGTGCAAGGGTTTTGCACAGAGCAGACCCAATCCTCCTGTTCTGGGGTCCCCCCGCTCCTGGCTCCTCCTCATCGAGTGCCCCCAAGGAGAGCCGATTTCCATGGGGGCACCCGTGCGGACGCGCTCCCAAGTCTTGTTGCTACGTCCATTGAAACAGACAGCAGGACTCGGTCCCGGGTCACTGGATTTGATTGACAGCAGCGGAAGCCAATGGCCCCTGCTGCTATCAATCTATCTAATGACCAGAGACAGTGGCTGGAGTTCAGGTAAGAGAAAAAGGGGGGGGGGGGCAGCTGCAGTACAAAAGTTTGTTTACCTTCAAGGGGCACTAAAGCTTCAGGGTGTTTTTGTTTTTTTTTTTTTAAATACGAATACCAAGTTATACTTGCCACCTCTGTGCAGTTGGTTTTGCACAGAGTGGCCCCGATCCTCCTCTTCTGGGGTCCCTAAGCGTTGCTCGTGGCTCTTCTCGAGTTCCCTGGCGGAGAAGCGCTCTCCTTCAGGACACCCGTGCGGGTGCGCACCCGTGTCCTGCTGCTCCTAGGATGATGCGATTTTCCTGGGAGTTTTTCTAACAGGCTTCAGGAGGTACTCAAATGGCCTACACCTATAGCAAGGGCATTATCCAACTTTGGTCAAAGCTGCACAATTTGTTTTGCTCTACAGGCGCCCCCTTACCTTCATAGGCAGTTTGTTTGGTAAAGGAGGACTATGCCTCTAAGGCAATGATTGCAGAGAGCATGAGCATCATGGGACATGTAGTTCCAAAACATCTGGGGTGCCAAGGTTCGCCATCACTGCCCTAAGACCCCTTTCACACTGAGGCATTTCGGGCGTTTTAGCGCTAAAAATAGCGCCTGCAAACTGCCTCCCATGCCGTCCAAATGTGAAAGACCCGAGTGCTTTCACACTGGGGCGGTGCGCTTTCGGGAAGTTGGAAAAAGTCCTGCATCATCTTTGGGGCGGTTTGGGAGCGCAGAACGCCCCTGCCCATTGAAATGAATGGGCAGCGCTTCGGAAGCGCCTGAAAAGCACCGCAACACAGGTGTTTTTTAACCTGCCCTGCTAGCGGCCGGAAAGCGCCGCTTAAACAGCACTAAAGTGGCACTTTAGCATGAACGCACAGACGGACCCCAGTGTGAAAGGGGTCTTGGGGTATGAGACACCCAGGGGCTGATGTATGAGGATGCTAAAAAGGTAATTTCTTGCTACCCCGTAGCAACCAATGAGCTAGCATTTCTGCTCTGCAAAGTCGAAAACGAAACAAGTGTTATGATTGGTCACTATGGACAGCAAAGAAAATGCACATTTTTATTAAGCCCTTCGGTGCCCCAGCAATGTGACCTACCACCGCCATACCAGCCGCAAGTTTCATCATTCAGTAAATACATTATCTGGTTTGGGCACTAAAAAAATATATGCATAAAAAAAAAACCTGATAACATAAATGGACCTTTCCATTGAGTACATGTTACCTGCAGCCAGCTGGTGCAATGTTACATCATGTCCCGGCAACGTGCGGTCTGAACCCGGTGAACTTTGTGCATACTTGGCTACAGATTACTAAAAGGGAAAGAAATCGCCAAAAGTGAGTCTTAGTACAGGAGATATGAATATTTATATATTCTAATTAATAAATAATAAAAAATGTGTGTATGTGTATGTGTATATATATATATATATATATATATATATATATATATATATATATATATTATTCTGGCCAGTAGCACACCTCCTGTATTTTTGGACAGCAGCATTGTCAGTCTTGGGAGGAAGGAAGCGTTAGATGTACTAGCAGATTTAAATAAACTAACAAAATTGAAGCCAAATTCCAGCTTACGCTTTTCCAATCGGTTACAACAGTTTTTCTTCCTTTTTTTTTTTTTTTTTTTTTTTTGGAATAAAGGTTTTACATAAATACACTCACTGGCCACTTTATTAGGTACACCTGTTCAATTGGCTGATTAGCAATTTGTGTTAACAAGCAATCACATGGCAGCAACTCAATGCATTTAGGCAACTAGACGTGGTGAAGAGGACTTGCTGAAGTTTGAACCAAGCATCAGAATGGGGAAGAAAGGGGATTTAAACAATCGCATATACCCAGTGAAGTGAACAGCCTCCGAGGATACAGAGATGAAACAAATCTCCCTACATAAGTTTTACTTGTATATCTGCTGTCTTCAGCTTGCTATATTCTTTAGAATTCCTACATGGTGTTAGAATTTTTACTTCCTCTTTCAGCAGGAGGAGTGGATTCTTGGCATACACTGTGTGGCAGCTGATTGGAGGAAAGGCGCACCCCCCCCCTCCCCCTCCACATAGGCAGAGGAAGGAAGATACTTTTCAAGTTGGGTTCACATTGGTGCGCTGTGCAAATCGCATGCAATGTCTGTGTGATGCAAATTCAGCCATACAGATGGTATGGCTGAATTTGCATCATGTAGGACCCCTTTTTTTTTTTTTGGTCCGCAACAGAATCTGATTGCATGGGAGTTCACCCATGCGATCCGATTCCTGTCTGAATTGACAGTTCACACTGCAATTATAAGAACCTATGTGGGAGTGTCATTAAAGGAGAAGTATATTTAAAGCTCTTTTGGCTGGGCTTCTCCTATGGATCACAGGAGTGCAATCCGTTTTGCACTCCTGTGACCCATTTTCAGCAACTGAAGTCCGCTCTCTGCTGACGTCACAGAAATCAGTCCAGGCACCACGTCATCCCGACAAAGTCTGGATCCGCCAGTTGCCTGGACTGACACCCGGATCAGCCTCTCAGCGAGCCGCTGAGGGCCTGAACCAGCTGCTCCACCCCCTCCAGAGCTCCAATGAGCGAGGTGGAGCAGGGAGGAGAGCTGCTGATTGACAGTCTACAGCTCTCTGCTCGGGGATCTGTGAGAACCGAACCATCGGCGATGTTCGATCGCTCGGTTCTCAGTGTAGAGGCGCCAGGGGGACAGGTGCAGCATCCACCTAGGTAAATCACGTAACCCCTTGATCGCCCCCTAGTGTTAACCCATTTTAACAGTAATCAGTGCATTTTTATAGCTCTGATCACTGTGTAAGTGTCAATGGTCCCAAAAAAGTGTCAAAAGTGTTTTGATCTGTCCGTTGCAATGTCTCAGTCCTGCTAAAAATCACAGATCGTCTCCATAACTAGTAAAATAAATCAATAAAAATGCCATAAAACTATCCCCTATTTTGTAGACGCTATAACTTTTGTGCAAACCAATCAATATGCGCTTATTCCACGTTTTTTCTTTTTTTTTTTTTTTTGGTGAAAAAGAAGGATATAGATCGACCTAAACTGATGAAATGTCTTTTTGCTATAATATCCAAAAAAAAAAAAATTCTTCATCAGTTTAGGTCAATGTATATTATTCTACATATCTTTGGTTAAAAAACCGCCCAAAAAAACATTTTTTACTTTTTGCTATAAAATCCCCCCCCCCCCCCCCCCCAAAAGTAAACAATATTGGTGCGGTTTTTTTTTTTTTGCGGGAAAAAAAAAAAAAGAAACCGCAGATGTGATCAAATACCACCAAAAGAAAGCTATTTGTTGGATAAAAAGGACATCATGTTTGTTTGTTTGGGTACAGTGTCACACGTCCGCAATGGTCAGTTAAAGCGACGCAGTGCCGAATCGCGAAAAATGGCCCGGTCATTAAGGTGGAAAATCTTCCGGTCTGTAAGTGGTTAAATGACTTTAAAAAAAAAAAATGTTTGTGCTCAGATTTAAATACAGCGCACCTTTATTTGAAGCTAATTAGACTGCCGCACCGACCGCCTTTTATTCCTTTCCAATGAAATATGTATTATCCCGAGCGTAAGAGGATTGGGACTGTCAGGCTGATTTGTTGGCCGGTGTAATAAGGTCAGTGGCAGTGTGACCGGAGATAATAATACCGCCCCAAGCTGTGCCATGGCTGCTAAATGAAGGATAGGTCAGAGAGAGGTGTGCTCCGTCATGTGATCAGGAAAGGGGGCCCGTGTTTCTCAATGATCCCCCCTACGCCACTAATCACATGCAGGCCTGCAGATGGCATCATATCACAGGACAGATATGTGACATCTGTCAGCCGTGACTCCGGTAAATTTAATTCGGGGCCCCTCTGCTGGCTGAGTGTTTGTGTCAAATATAAGGACATGCTGGGGGTTGTAGTCCCTCGGCAGAGGAATGGTCCTAGCCTATTGTGGCACTAAAGCTGCTGGTAATATCAAATTATCGGGTAGAAACTTGTGTGCGATTTTGGGGTTCTTCTTAAAGGTTTTAATCTCTCTCCACTCGATAAAGTTTTTTTATTGCTGTCTGTGTCCCCATTGGGGAGATTCGCCTTCTCTGCATTCTGTTTGCTGTTATCACAGAGACTGAAAGTGAAAGAAAATACTAATTTTTGGGTTGTCACCAGAATAGGAATAGAGGGGAAATCTTCCAATGTTCTGGTGACAACCAGGGAGCTCCACACTTTGAAGGGATTTACTCTCATCACTTCCTGTTTTGGCTCTGGGACAGGAAGAGGCAGGAATTCTACCCACTGGGGACACGGGGGGGGGGGGGGGGGGTCACTGACAGGGTAAGAGGCCTATAACCCCTATCTAAAATGGAAAAAGTTTTTGCCTTTCTTAGTTCTACTCTAAAGTGGTCATAAACCCAAAACCAAAAATGTAATATATTGCAGCTTGCAGCATTCCCCTCTTGCTGGACAGCTTGGGTCGGTTAAAGGAAGTAGAAAAACAGATTTACTGGCTGGATCACCAGTTAAAAATAAGGAGGGGGGGGATATTAACAAGAAAACTAATGCAGCTGTCACAAGTTGTAAGCTGCAATATAACAATTGTTTCTTATTTGGGTTTAAAGTAGAACCAGGGGCGACCCGTCCATTAACGGCGCACGGGCACCGCCCCCTCTCTTCACGCCACCCCCCTATATGATTAATAGATGGATTCAGGCATAGCATTAATCTGTCCACGGCCGCGGCGGCCACCCCCTATCCATGCATCTGGCCCCTTTTTCAGGCCCCCAGGTCACATGAATTACAGCGGCGGGGGGGCATTTTTTCGAAGCACCTAATTGCAGCCATAGGCTCTAATAGGCTTCAAGATGGGGTGGGCTCATGGCGCAGAGCATTACACTTGGAGCCCACCCAGGTGTGTTATGGGGGGGGCTATCTTCTGGGGGGGGGGGGGGGGTTGGTCCTTCCACCAGCCGGCCGGCTGACCAGGGGGTGGGGAATGGCTGTGTGCGGCCCCCTTCCCCACCAAAAGAAAAAACCACCAGCCGCCACTGAGTAGAACTATAGGCAAAACCTTATTATTTGTTTCTTTTTTTGCCATCTCTGTCCCATTTCAGGGATTTCCCTTCACTTCCTGTGCCATAGCCAAACAGGAAGTGAGTGGAAATCCTTTCAAATAAAGGGAATCCCCTGAGGACCCCCTAGATCACCAGAACTGGTGTCCCCATTGGAAGATTTCCCCTCTATTACTTTTCTAGGGACAACCCACGAATTAGGATTTTATTTTTTATTTTTTTTTTTACTTTCAATGATGATGTTAAACAGGACAAATAGAGAGGGGAAATCTCCCTAGCGGGGACACAGACAGCAATAAAAGCTGACAGGGGTTCTAATCCCTCTCCACTCTTATCCAAAACAAAAAAAAAAAGTTTTGCCTTTAGTTATACTTTAATACTGCTTTGCATAACTATTTTCCTGTGAAATGCATCCATCAATTTACCTGGAAGTACAGACGCCTCCACACCTCCGTGAGTCACCATTGCGGGTAAAGAGGAAAAGTGTTTTCTTAGAAAGAAAGGTGGATATCGTCTGATTCATGCTGGGAAGGCGGCCATGTTTACTGAGGGAATTGTGAAGAGATTGCTTTTAATAAATGTCTGGATTATATGCTATGGATCCATTGTGTGATGGCGACCTATTTTCTTCTATACAGATACAGGCTGCCGTCACATGTGAGCTGTCTTTTGGTCATTTCTTTCTTCTTTCTTCCTTCTTCCTTCTTCCTTCTTCCTTCTTCCTTCTTCCTTCTTCCTTCTTCCTTCTTCCTTCTTCCTTCTTCCTTCTTCCTTCTTCCTTCTTTCTTCTTCCTTCTTTCTTCTTTCTTCTTTCTTCTTTCTTCTTTCTTCTTTCTTTTTTCTTTTATAGAAGGATTTTATTTATTTTGCTTGAGCATTTTTTATTTATTTTTAATTGACAATTTATATTAGCTTTTCTTTTTTGAAACAAAGACAAAATAGATAAACTCAAAGGACATCATCCAATATCAGGAACTGACCAAATTATTATTATTATTATTGTACTTTTAGCCAATGGAAAGCTAGTTACTAGGGGATGAAAAACCGCACGTTGCGCACATTTTTTGGGCACGCCCATTCGAAGTTTATTGGGGCCAAAAATGTTTGATGCTTGTAGCTCAAAAGATGTACTTTTTTCAAGCTACAAGCGACACTGCGCTCAGGTGTGAACAGGCACAATTGGAAGCCATTGGGATTTTTGATGTTGAGTGTTTTTGGAGCATTGAGTTACAAAACGCACAGGTGTGAATGGGAAGTTAAAATGCTTCTAAAGGGAACACATTTTTTTAAAAGGGGGAAAATATTTTTTTAAATCTTTTTAAAAATATATTAACCCTCCAATTATTTATTTAAATAACAAACAACATAATTATCTGCTCTGTGTAATGGTTTTGCACAGAGCAGCCCCCGATCCTCCTCCTTAAGTTTCCCCCCCCCCCCCCCGGAGCTCTGGGTTCCTCACCCCCCCCCCCCCGCCAAGTGCCCCCACAGCAACCCGCTTGATATGGGGGCACTCAAGCATGCTCGCTCTCAAGCCGCCTCTGTGTGTGTCTATGGGACACACAGAGCGTGGCTCAGTTCCACCCCCTACTCCCTCCTCCCTGGCTGTGATTGACAGCAACCATTGGCTCCTGCTGCTGTGTCTCATCCAATGAGGAGGCAGAGTAATCGGGCTCGAGTATGTATTTGGTGGAGGGAGGGGTTGCACAGGGGAAGCTGCATGCAGACACTTTTTTTTTTTTTTACCTTCATCCATAGAATACATGGAGGTCAAAACCCTTCTGCCATTTAGAACCACTTTAATGCATTCTTAATGTAAAAAATGTTTCAGTATTTGTATCGCCCCCTCACCCTTTAAATACTTGCCTCACTCACAATGTTACTGTTAGCAACCTCTCTCTCTCCTGGCTCTCACAGGGCAGAAATGTGGAAGCCATTGGCTCCCGCTGCTGTCAATCAAATCCTGAGAGCAGGGGGCGGGTCCAAGCCACACCATGTGTCTATGGACGCACAAAACGCAGCTGGGGAGTGAGCCCATATGTGTGCCCCCATGGGAAGCGTCAATGTCTCTCTCCTCTCTCCCCGGACATAAAGGCCAAAGCCATTGGCTCCCGCTGCTGTCAATCAAATCCTGAGAGCAGGGGGCGGGTCCAAGCCAAACCGTGTGTCTATGGACGCACACAACGCAGCTGAGGAGTGAGCCCATATGTTTGCCCCCATGGAAAGCGTCAATGTCTCTCTCCTCTCCTCTCTCTCATCGCTCTCACAGGACAGAAAAGCCAAAGCCATTGGCTCCCGCTGCTGTCAATCAAATCCTGAGAGCAGGGGGCGGGGCCAAGCCACACTGTGTGTGTCCATGGACGCACACAGCATGACTCAGGAGCGAGCCTGTACGTGGGCCCCTGTAGGAAGTGGCAACATCTCTTTCCTTTCTCCCCACTCACAGGACAGAAAGGCAGAAGTGAAAGCCATTGGCTCCTGCTGCTGTCAAATAAATCCTGAGAGCAGGGGGCGGGGCCAAGCCACACTATGTGTGCGTCTATGGATGCATAGAAGCGGAAGCCAGTGGCTCCTGCTGCTGTAAATCACATCCTGTGAGCAGGGGTTGGGTCGAGACGCACTGTGTATGTGTCTATGGACGCACACAGTCCGGCTCTGGAGCAAGCCCATACGTGTGCCCCCCCCCCCCCCCCCATAGGAAGCAGCTTCCTATGGGAGCGCACAGAGAAGAAGAGGAGCCAAAAGTGCCGGCGGGAAACCCCAGAAGAGGAGGATTGGGGCCGCTCTGTGCAAAACGAATGCACAGAGCAGGTAAGTATAACATGTTTATTTTAATTTAAAAAAAAAAAAAATAATAAATCAGGGCTCCTTTTTAATCAGCTGGTTGTGGCTGCAGCCCCTTCTTACCCCACCAGGAATAAGTGCAATGGGAATTTATAGATACTTTTATTTGGGGGTTTTACCAGCACCCTGACCAGCACCGGACGGGGTGTAGAGACGCCTTGGCGTTCTGGCAGCGCGGAGTCCTGTGCACAGCACTTTTCGCAGAGTAGGGAACACGCTGAGCCAGGCTGGTTTTGTTTGCACAGCACACAAGTCACGTTGGGAGCTCGGGGCCCCGGCCAGGAAATTCTGTTGATGCAGAGCCGTGTCCCGGGTGACGCCATCCTTCTAGAGAACGTTTCCAGGCCTTGCAGGCTCTGCTGGGCATTTCACTTGCAAATGTGGGAACGCGGGCGGCAGAGAGGATAATGGAACGTCTTTCTATTGCTTTTAACTGTATCATTGCCATGTAAAAAAAAGAGCTGAAAGAACGCCAATCCTTATAAAAAAAAATCGCAGTACCCTTCTATTATAGATCAATGTTTCTCAACTCTAGTCCTCAAGGCGCCACAACAGGTCATGTTTTCAGGATTTCCCTCAGATGACACGGCTGTGGTAATTACTAAGGCAGTGAAACGGATCAAATCACCTGTGCAAAATAATGGAAATCCTGAAAACATGACCGGTTGGGGCACCTTGAGGACTGGAGATGTGAAACACTGAGATTTGTGTTCAAACCATCAATGTGATGCATATGTGCGGCGCCAAAGCGGGTGGACTTTAACGCCTACGCACACCGCACATATGCCACCCGCTCCTTGGGTGTAAAAGACCCCGTTAAAGGGATACCCGGGTTAGGCAACAAGGGATTCATGAGCCCTAAATGATTTAATTTGAAAATGGATTACGGGGCCATCAAGCAGTGAATGTGTATGAATTATATTTGGAACATTAGGATATAATGATGTCCTTTTTTCCACCACAAATAGAGCTTTTTTTTTTTTTTTGGTGGTTTTTTTTTTATCACCTCTGCTTTTTTTTTTTTTTTTTTTTGCTATGATATCCCCCCCGAAAAAAAACGAATTTCTTGGTTTGCGCAAAAGTTATCGCGTCTACAAAATAGAGGATAGATTTATGGCATGTTTATCTATTTTAGTAGTAATGGTGGCGATCAGCGATTTTTTTTTTTTTTTTTTTTTTTTTTTTTTTTTTTTTTTCCAGTGGGACTGCGACATTGAGGCGGACAGATCGGACACCTAACGAACGCTTTTGACTTTTTTTTGGGAAACCGGTGTCCTTATTAGTGATTAGTCCTAAAAATATGCACTGTTATTGTACTAATTACACTGGCAGGGAAGGGGTTAACACCAGGGGCGATCAAAGGGTTAAATGTGTTCCCTCAGTGTATTTACTAACTATACACAGATCCATCTTCTTGCATAGCAGAAAGACCGGATCTGTGTGATCTCCCCTGTCAGAATGGAGCTCTGCCTTGTTTAGGCTGGATTCACACCTTATGCATTTTTTTTGTGCTTTTTGCATTTTGCAGATTTGCACTACAGTCCATTTTAACATGGTTTCCTATGGAACACGTTCTGTAGCGTAAATATGCAAAAAGCACTAAAAGAATGCATAGATGTGAATCCAGCCTTACATGAGCAGATCCCCATACTGTCACTGCGGGGAATGATCGCCGGTGGCCAGCGGACATCGATTCTGCCCCACCCGCTGATTGTCTCCCCCTGCTGGCCAGCGCATGCCCACAAATCGTCGCGTGCGAGCCGACGTACAATGATGGTGATTCGCGGGAAGCAACTCAGCTATGAGTAAGCACTTAGCATAAGTGCGAAACGCGTTAGCTGATTGCCTGTACCCCCTGCCACAGTGTTTTGTATGCCATATGCTTTTAACATTTACAATAAATGGTCTTTGAATTATATCTTCCTGGAGTGCGGCTGTCCGGATTTTCTCATCTACTTTCCACATTGTTGTAGTTCAACTGCGGCGGCTGGTCCTTAAGCAGTTAAAGAGTACCTTCACTTTTGTTAATAAACCTAATAAGGATTAGCTGTTTGTTTGTCTGTGTCCATGTGTAGAGTAAATGTGAATAGAAGTGGTTTTTATCATTTTCATTCAGCTGCTGCACTTGCAGGGTTCTAATAAAGGAAAATGGCAGGGTCTGTATCCCTTTTAGACATGACTTCCCTTTGGGAGTAATCTACCAAATCAAAAAAGGAGAACAGGACCAACTGTACCCAACAGCTCCTCATCCCAAAAATTATAACCGAAAAGACCACCAGAAGAGTAAATGAGATTTTAGTGGTGCTGAAACCTCACAGATCTGTGGGGAGATTTCGGCACCACTGAAAGCCCATTAAGCCGTGGTTCACACTGACAGCGGGAATTAAATTGTGCGCGTTCAGTTGAACTCGCACAATTTCATTCCCACATGTCGGTCCCGACTTCGGGGGCGATTTCAGAGACATTTGTGCGGGTTGCTGCACAGAAATGTATGGAAATGGCACCCCTAAGTCGCCAAAAGTAATACAGAAACTACTTTTGGCAAATACGGCGTCGCGCCAATTTGGACGGTGCCATTGCCGGTTGACTTGTCAAATCGCATGCCAAATGGGTCCAATGTGAACCTATCCTAACTTCTTGTGAGTATCTCAACAAAAATGAAATTTTTGTTGCAAGGGATGCCAAAAAGCTGACTTCTGGGAAAAATCAGCGAGCCAATCATCTTGCATCAGGGTCACTAGAAAGAGGGCAATCAGTGAGAGATTATGTCATCTCTCTGCTCTCTCGCCCACCCGGCTCTTCCGTGCTGCCTGCCCGCTCTCCGGTGCTGCCTGCCACACTCGTGGCCCGGCTGCAGAGAGGCCACGGCTGTCTGAGAGATTCGGGGCTATGGGCCCCCCGATTCGGGGCCTTTAGCCCCAAAAGCCACCCCCTAGCGACGCCACTGCCCAGTGCAGTGATGATGTCACTCCTACTTTTACAAAGTAATATCCGGGTTTCCAAAGGCATGTGGTACATACAAAGTGGATTTATATTATTTGCGGCTATTGAGGAATATATTTGTATTTGAATAGATGTGAAGATGTAGGCCGTTTATCTCTGCCAAATGGAATGTACACGCGTCATCGCGCCCTTCCTTCCAATTGTTGCAGAGATTGGGTCGTGCTGTTCTCGTTCTTCCTTCCAAGAAAGCGTGTTGTTGGCAGACGCCCTGGAGTAAGTAACCATGAAATTCTCCACAGGTGAATAATTTTTTTTCTTGGAAGGGAGGACAAAGGATAAAACAAAAATAAATAAAGGGATTAAAGCAGTATTAAACTAAAGAGCAAAAAAAAATGTATTGCAGCTTACCAGTTCTTGGGTGTAATGGTTGCATTAGTTTTCTTTTTTACTTTTTTCTTTTTATTTTATTGTTTTCCAATGCAACACAGGGACTGCGTGTCAAGTTTTTAAAAAAAAAAAAAGTAAAAAAACACATGCAACCAATACACCTAAGAACTGGTAAGCTGCAATATAATATAGTGCTTTTTTTTTTTTTTTTTGGAAAACAAAAACTTCATACTGTCGGTGACATGCAAGAAAAAACACTGAGGGGCAAGAAAATAATTTTAAATGTTATGCAAATTACACCTGTGACCTGAACAGCATTTTTTTTTCTTACTCCTATTTTCATCTGGTGATGTGGCCAGTAAGTCCTTTTTTTTTGTTTTTTGTTTTTTCCAAAAGGACAAGCTCTCTAGCAGAATGTATCACTTTACAGACACAAGACAAACCATTTAACACTGGCAGGGGTGCTTACAATGATCAGCTTGTATTTATATTATTTTATTTCGTTTTTTTTTTTTTTTGTTTTTTTTTTTTAGTTCCTCCTTAAGGCCTCATTCAGGCTCCATTCACACCTGAGCGTTTTGTAGCTTGAAGCATGAAGCTACAAAACGCTTGAGGGGAAAAAAATCCATTATTCTCTATGGAGATGGTTCACATCTCCACTCCAAGTCGCCTGAAGCTCAAACAAGTTCTGGACCCTTTTTTTGTCGCACAAATCGGGCAGATTTGGGCGTTTTTGGAGCAGGAAGCAGATGACAAAATCTAACAACATAGCAACAAATGATGAAACAGATGATCATTTTTCCTATTGGCTAATAAAAAAAACGCCAAAGCTCAAACGCCGGACAACGCTGCATGGAAACACGCAAATATGCCTGAAAAAACGTGTGACAAAAAGCTCAAAAACGCTATGATCAGGTGTGAATGGGGCCTCATACCTCAGCGTTTTGTAGCTCGAAGCTCCAAAACGCTGGAGGAGTAAAAAATCAATTATTCTCTATGGATATGGTTCACATTTCCACTACAAATCGCCGGAAGCTAAAAGTTCTGGAGCTTTTTTTGTAGCTTGAATCCGTCAGATTTGAGCCTTTTTTTTTTTTTTTTTTTTTTTTTTTTTTTTTTTTTTTGGCGCTTTTTTTTTATTCCCATAGAAATGTACTATCTGCGTGTTTTGTCACACATTTTTGGGCGATTTTTGCTCAAATGAAAAAATGTAAAAAAGTAGTAACAATATATGAATAAATGTAAAATACACAAATATTAAAAATCATCATAAATAAAAAAACTGAATAATATGTAACAATACATAAATAAATAATTACCCCTCAACCTTAAATATTAAATTATTATGATTAGTAGTATTAAAGTGGAGCTCCAGCCCCCCCCCCCCCTCTCCAAAAATTAAAATACTATAGCTGCTGACTTTTTTTAATATTAGGACACTTACCTGTCCAGGAATCCCGTGGTGTCGGCACCCCAGCCGATTTTCCGATCGGCTCTTGGGTGTTGCCGCCGCCATTCTTGGTAAGGGAAACCTGGCATGAAGCCTTTCGGTTCCCTACTGCGCATGCGCGAAGCATGCTGCCTTTCTAACTGGCCCCGGCGGTGGAGGAAGGAGGAGGGGGGTCGAACTTCCATGGTGGGGGGGGGGGGGGGGGTGCGCGACGGGAAACGACCTCGCTGCATCTCACCGCAGCCAGGTCTACTGGAAGTGGGGACCGATACCTGTCAAAAACAGGGGAGGAAGCAAACTTTTGAGTGGAATTCTGCTTTATTAGTATTAGTAGAAAGTAATAACACCCTAACCCTAAAAAGAGAACCTTAACCTAACCCCTTACCCTAACCAAAAAGAATAAAAATAAATAAATGAAGAAGAATAATATAAAAAGCTAATGGAAAAGCTAAAAAAAACCTGAAATGCCTAGCAACAAATGATGCAACCGATAAGTTTGCTGTATAAAAAAAGCCAGAAAAAACGTTCAGACACTACGCTCAGGTGTGACTGCAGCCTAATTGTTAATTGAGATCTGGATTTGACTTAGGCGGACAATGGGCACCGCACCTGGGTCCCTTCTAGATGGAATGAGTTTATCATTTACTGTATTTTGCGCTTGTGTTGATTAGGGAGAACACCATTTTTTTTCCCCCTAGAGGAACAACTAACTCAACAGGGACTCCTATATTCCAAAACATTCAGTTCCCGATTAGTCCCTCGTTCAGCCTCTTGGCAGGCTGCTTTGTACATTTGAAAATTGTTTATCCTTTGTGGTGGGAACAGAGAAGAAGCAATGTACACGACCTTGTCCCCAATTCCTTATCGGCCTCTTTTATGGCTGGCGGAACTAACTATATCTCTCGTTAGAGCATTCCTATCTCATATTCACAAAACAGCCCTGTTTACTTCCGAGGGAATTACAAGTATTCACCATTATGGGTTTGTGTATTTAGGCACAAGTGGGTTGGCCAAAGGTGGTTTTATAATACCAGGTAGTGGCAGCTGGTGCTCAATAGACAGATGGGAATGTGGTGGAGATCAGAGGCCTTCGTACCTTTTTTGGAAGGTATTATTAATATTAATTCGCTATTGTCACAGCCTCATTCTCTAATCATGTGCTTTGGGGGGGGGGGGGACCCCCTTGGAATCAATGTGTCCGGCGTCCCGCATGTAGATTAGGGGGCCGGACGCATGGATAGGGGGTGCTGCGCCCCTCTATGGACAGGCTGCCACTGATGCCAGGTAATGAAAGGAATAGGGAGCATGTGACTGACGCAAGTTATGCACAGCAACCAATAGGATTCCTCCTTGGGTTTAGTATGAGACCGCAAAAAAGAAACTGATTACTTTGCATAACACAAGCTAGAGACTAGAGATGGACCGAACACCCCCCTCGTTCGGTTTGCGCCAAAACTCTCAGACATCGCAAAAGTTTAGGTCCAAACCCCATTGAAGTCTATGGGACCCGAACTTGGAAAAATCAAAAGTCCCTATTTTGAAGGCTTAATTTCAAGTTCTTGGCCATAAAAAGGGTAGGGGGGTCCGGGTACTACCATGGGGGACATCAATGCAAAAAACACTTAAAAAAAAAAAAATCGTTTTTAAATGAGCAGTGATTTAATGATGCTTAACGTGAAACCATAAAAATGAAAAATTCTGTTAAATATAGTGCCTGGGGGGGGGGTCCCCTTAATCTGCCTGTAAAGTGGCGCATCTGTACTGTGTATAGAACCTGCTGCAGCAAAACTGACATTTTATAAAGAAAAAAAATTACATTTACTGTAAATTGCCGGCAATAGAAAAATGTTTTAAAAAAAAAAAAAAAGACGGTCGGTCTTTTGTTTATAACGCCACCAAAAGAAGGCTCTATTTGTGGGGGGAAAAAAAAGGACATAAATTTTGTTTGGGTACAGTGTCGCACGACTGCGCAACTGTCGGTTAAAGCGACGCAGTGCCGTATCGCAAAAAAAAAAAAATGCTCTGGTCATTAAGGGGGTAAAATCCTCCGGGGCTGAAGTGGTTTTTAAGGGGAACCCCATGCCACAATTTAAAAAAAAAAAAAAAGGCGTGGGGTCCCCCCCCCAAAATCCATACCAGACCCTTTTTCGAGCATGCAGCCTGGCAGGTCAGGAAAGGGGGGCGGTGAACAACTGTGCCATACCAGGCCACATGCCGAACCATACCAGGCCACATGCCGAACCATACCAGGCCACATGCCCTCAACGTGGTGGTGGGGGGGCTCTGCCGGAGGTGCCAACAAGCAATGTTCGGGCTGAACTTGTGCTCAGTCCGAGCCGCTCATAAACACAAATGTAATATTCCATATCTTCATATGTGGCCATCTGAATACCTTGGAATAGCAATGTTGGAAAGTACATGGAGAAAATGTAAAGGTAGAAACTATCCTGATCACACATCCTTTGGGGGTGGCTAAGCTGGTCTGTCCCACCATACAGTATGTGAGTTGTAGCCACCCTCCTCAGCACGGTGGCTACTCTAACTCTATAGGGTCCCACGCTTTGTGGAATCTAGCCACTCTCTTCAGTACGGTGGCTACACTGACTCCTTATGGTCCCACTGTATGTGGGATGTAGCCACATCCCTCAGAATGGTGGCTATGTTAGCTCTACAGGGTCCCACTCTTTGTGGAATGTGGCCACCCTCCTCAGTACGGTGGTGGCGATGCTGGCTCCTTATGGTCCCACTGTATGTGGCATGTGGCCACCCTCCTCAGAATGGTGACTATGCTGACTCTACATGATCCTACTGAAGGTGATGATGTGTAAACCTAGATAAAGTACTTTCTTGTAAACAGAGCTAGTCTCGAAACTTCTCCAGATCGTGTGATAACTGGCCATTTTGTTTGGTGTCTGCAAGCATGCGTCTCAGTAATATAATTATTTATATTCTTATTATACAGGTATGGCGCCAACAGTTTGCACAGCGTTTTACAACATGAGGGCAGACAGTACAGTTACAATACAATTCAATACAGTAGGAATCAGAGGGCCTCGCTCATTAGAGCTTACAATTTAAATGGGGGGGGGGGGGGGGTGTCAAGTGATACAAAAGGTAATAACTGCAGGAGATGAGCTGATGGAGAAAGTGGAAATACAGTTATGTGGAGGCTTGATAGGGTTTTCAGGGATTGCCTAAAAGTGGACAGCTTGGGGTAGGGAGTTCCATAGGATGGGAGAAGCTCGAGAGAAGTCCTGGAGGCGTGCATGGGAGGAGGCGACACAGGAGCTAGAGAGCAGGAGGTTTTGTATTACTGACATAACCTATTTACGCTATTTAATATGTTTGATATACTTCAAAACCAAGCTGTTGCGGTATGGTCTGCTTGACATTTTGGTGTATGATGTAACATGTAACTTTTTTTATTTATTTTTTTTATATATAAAATAATGTTATCTTTTATTTATTTATTTTTAATCTATTTTTTTCTAGCTATGTGGTAACATGCCATTTTGTTGTGTCCTCAGGTGTGCTGGCACAGTCGGAGCCATTGTCACATGTCCCCTGGAGGTGATCAAGACACGGTTACAGTCCTCAGGGATCGCCCTTCAGCCAGTTTACTACTCTCAGGTACAGCTTGGGACACTCAGCGGAGGAGTCGTACGACCAACCACTTCCGTCTCCCCTACGGTTCTCCAAGTTCTCAAGTAAGTGCTCACCAGAGTCTTTCAGCTCCATGCAGGCTGCAGTGGGTGGGGAAGTTGGGTTAACCACTTAAGTATCAGTCTGTAATCGCCTTCATTATATTAATCGCGGGGATTTTATGGGTTTTTTTACTACGTTAAGGAACTGACCCTTTTTTGGAAAGTAGACACCCCAAGATTGTATTTTGCCACAATTTTTGGGGATTGAAGACACATACTGCTATTGAGAGGGTTAAAACATGGAGCACTAGATACAGCAGCAGCATAGAGCAAACACAGAGGGTAGGGGTTAATGTACTAGTCAGACACAGTGGGAGGATGGAGATGAAGGGGTTAAAGCAGTAGTAAACCGCAGTTGGTTAAAAAAAAAAATATATATATATTCCCTGCAAGGCTATGTTATTATGTGCTAGTATGCATTGTATAATAGACCATTATGAAATACTTACCTTAGAGCGAAGCCCTCCAGCACCGCGCTGTCACTGCTGAGACGGCTGACATCTTCCCCCAGTCTTCCTTCCAGGTTCGCGGCCAGGGGGAGCGATGACATCACTCGCGTGCAGGAGCTGCCATTTACGCCACAGGGCTCAGAAGTAACGGCACCCATGGCCATTCCTTTAGAGGGCATGTACTGGTGAAGTCACTGGCTGCATGTAATTTAAATCTCTCCTAAACGGTACATGTTTAAGAGATATTTACACTACCTAATAGGTAAGCCTTATTATAGGCTTACCTATAGGTAAATATCAGCAGAGGAAGTTTACTTCCTCTTTAATGCTCAGGTGAGGTGAGGGCAGGGTAAGGGAGGTGAGGTGAGGTGAGGGCAGGGTAAGGGAGGTGAGGTGAGGTGAGGGCAGGGTAAGGGAGGTGAGGTGAGGTGAGGGCAGGGTAAGGGAGGTGAGGTGAGGTGAGGGCAGGGTAAGGGAGGTGAGGTGAGGGCAGGGTAAGGGAGGTGAGGTGAGGTGAGGGCAGGGTAAGGAAGGGGAGGTGAGGGCAGGGTAAGGAAGGGGAGGTGAGGTGAGGGCAGGGTAAGGAAGGGGAGGTGAGGTGAGGGCAGGGTAAGGAAGGGGAGGTGAGGTGATGGCAGGGTAAGGAAGGGGAGGTGAGGTGAGGGCAGGGTAAGGAAGGGGAGGTGAGGTGAGGGCAGGGTAAGGAAGGGGAGGTGAGGTGAGGTGAGGGCAGGGTAAGGAAGGGGAGGTGAGGTGAGGGCAGGGTAAGGAAGGGGAGGTGAGGTGAGGGCAGGGTAAGGAAGGGGAGGTGAGGTGAGGGCAGGGTAAGGAAGGGGAGGTGAGGTGAGGGCAGGGTAAGGAAGGGGAGGTGAGGTGAGGGCAGGGTAAGGAAGGGGAGGTGAGGTGAGGGCAGGGTAAGGAAGGGGAGGTGAGGTGAGGGCAGGGTAAGGAAGGGGAGGTGAGGTGAGGGCAGGGTAAGGAAGGGGAGGTGAGGTGAGGGCAGGGTAAGGAAGGGGAGGTGAGGTGAGGGCAGGGTAAGGAAGGGGAGGTGAGGTGAGGGCAGGGTAAGGAAGGGGAGGTGAGGTGAGGGCAGGGTAAGGAAGGGGAGGTGAGGTGAGGGCAGGGTAAGGAAGGGGAGGTGAGGTGAGGGCAGGGTAAGGAAGGGGAGGTGAGGTGAGGGCAGGGTAAGGAAGGTGAGGTGAGGGCAGGGTAAGGAAGGTGAGGTGAGGGCAGGGTAAGGAAGGTGAGGTGAGGGCAGGGTAAGGAAGGGGAGGTGAGGGCAGGGTAAGGAAGGGGAGGTGAGGTGAGGGCAGGGTAAGGAAGGGGAGGTGAGGTGAGGGCAGGGTAAGGAAGGGGAGGTGAGGTGAGGGCAGGGTAAGGAAGGGGAGGTGAGGTGAGGGCAGGGTAAGGAAGGGGAGGTGAGGTGAGGGCAGGGTAAGGAAGGTGAGGTGAGGGCAGGGTAAGGAAGGTGAGGTGAGGGCAGGGTAAGGAAGGTGAGGTGAGGGCAGGGTAAGGAAGGTGAGGTGAGGGCAGGGTAAGGAAGGTGAGGTGAGGGCAGGGTAAGGAAGGGGAGGTGAGGGCAGGGTAAGGAAGGGGAGGTGAGGTGAGGGCAGGGTAAGGAAGGGGAGGTGAGGTGAGGGCAGGGTAAGGAAGGGGAGGTGAGGTGAGGGCAGGGTAAGGAAGGGGAGGTGAGGTGAGGGCAGGGTAAGGAAGGGGAGGTGAGGTGAGGGCAGGGTAAGGAAGGTGAGGTGAGGTGAGGGCAGGGTAAGGAAGGTGAGGTGAGGGCAGGGTAAGGAAGGTGAGGTGAGGGCAGGGTAAGGAAGGTGAGGTGAGGGCAGGGTAAGGAAGGGGAGGTGAGGTGAGGGCAGGGTAAGGAAGGGGAGGTGAGGTGAGGGCAGGGTAAGGAAGGGGAGGTGAGGTGAGGGCAGGGTAAGGAAGGGGAGGTGAGGTGAGGGCAGGGTAAGGAAGGGGAGGTGAGGTGAGGGCAGGGTAAGGAAGGGGAGGTGAGGTGAGGGCAGGGTAAGGAAGGGGAGGTGAGGTGAGGGCAGGGTAAGGAAGGGGAGGTGAGGTGAGGGCAGGGTAAGGAAGGTGAGGTGAGGGCAGGGTAAGGAAGGTGAGGTGAGGGCAGGGTAAGGAAGGTGAGGTGAGGGCAGGGTAAGGAAGGTGAGGTGAGGGCAGGGTAAGGAAGGGGAGGTGAGGGCAGGGTAAGGAAGGGGAGGTGAGGTGAGGGCAGGGTAAGGAAGGGGAGGTGAGGTGAGGGCAGGGTAAGGAAGGGGAGGTGAGGTGAGGGCAGGGTAAGGAAGGGGAGGTGAGGTGAGGGCAGGGTAAGGAAGGTGAGGTGAGGGCAGGGTAAGGAAGGTGAGGTGAGGGCAGGGTAAGGAAGGTGAGGTGAGGGCAGGGTAAGGAAGGTGAGGTGAGGGCAGGGTAAGGAAGGTGAGGTGAGGGCAGGGTAAGGAAGGGGAGGTGAGGTGAGGGCAGGGTAAGGAAGGGGAGGTGAGGTGAGGGCAGGGTAAGGAAGGGGAGGTGAGGTGAGGGCAGGGTAAGGAAGGGGAGGTGAGGTGAGGGCAGGGTAAGGAAGGGGAGGTGAGGTGAGGGCAGGGTAAGGAAGGGGAGGTGAGGTGAGGGCAGGGTAAGGAAGGGGAGGTGAGGTGAGGGCAGGGTAAGGGAGGTGAGGTGAGGGCAGGGTAATGAAGGGGAGGTGAGGTGAGGGCAGGGTAATGAAGGTGAGGTGAGGGCAGGGTAAGGGAGGTGAGGTGAGGGCAGGGTAAGGGAGGTGAGGTGAGGGCAGGGTAAGGGAGGTGAGGTGAGGGCAGGGTAAGGGAGGTGAGGTGAGGGCAGGGTAAGGGAGGTGAGGTGAGGGCAGGGTAAGGGAGGGGAGGTGAGGGCAGGGTAAGGAAGGGGAGGTGAGGGCAGGGTAAGGAAGGGGAGGTGAGGGCAGGGTAAGGAAGGGGAGGTGAGGGCAGGGTAAGGAAGGGGAGGTGAGGGCAGGGTAAGGAAGGGGAGGTGAGGGCAGGGTAAGGAAGGGGAGGTGAGGGCAGGGTAAGGAAGGGGAGGTGAGGGCAGGGCAGGGTAGGGGAGGTGAGGGCAGGGCAGGGTAAGGAAGGGGAGGTGAGGGCAGGGCAGGGTAAGGAAGGGGAGGTGAGGTGAGGGCAGGGTAAGTGAGGTGAGGGCAGGGTAAGGGAGGTGAGGGCAGGGTAAGGGAGGTGAGGTGAGGGCAGGGTAAGGGAGGTGAGGTGAGGGCAGGGTAAGGGAGGTGAGGTGAGGTGAGGGCAGGGTAATGAAGGGGAGGTGAGGTGAGGGCAGGGTAAGGAAGGGGAGGTGAGGTGAGGTGAGGGCAGGGTAAGGGAGGTGAGGTGAGGTGAGGTGAGGGCAGGGTAAGGAAGGTGAGGTGAGGTGAGGGCAGGGTAAGGGAGGTGAGGTGAGGTGAGGGCAGGGTAAGGAAGGTGAGGTGAGGTGAGGGCAGGGTAAGGAAGGTGAGGTGAGGGCAGGGTAAGGAAGGGGAGGTGAGGTGAGGGCAGGGTAAGGGAGGTGAGGGCAGGGTAAGGGAGGTGAGGTGAGGGCAGGGTAAGGAAGGGGAGGTGAGGTGAGGTGAGGGCAGGGTAAGGGAGGTGAGGTGAGGTGAGGGCAGGGTAAGGAAGGTGAGGTGAGGTGAGGTGAGGGCAGGGTAAGGGAGGTGAGGTGAGGTGAGGGCAGGGTAAGGAAGGTGAGGTGAGGGCAGGGTAAGGAAGGGGAGGTGAGGTGAGGGCAGGGTAAGGAAGGGGAGGTAAGGGCAGGGTAAGGAAGGGGAGGTGAGGGGAGGTAAGGGCAGGGTAAGGAAGGGGAGGTGAGGTGAGGTGAGGGCAGGGTAAGGGAGGTGAGGTGAGGTGAGGGCAGGGTAAGGGAGGTGAGGTGAGGTGAGGGCAGGGTAAGGGAGGTGAGGTGAGGGCAGGGTAAGGAAGGGGAGGTGAGGTGAGGGCAGGGTAAGGGAGGTGAGGTGAGGTGAGGGCAGGGTAAGGAAGGTGAGGTGAGGGCAGGGTAAGGAAGGGGAGGTGAGGTGAGGTGAGGACAGGGTAAGGGAGGTGAGGTGAGGTGAGGTGAGGGCAGGGTAAGGAAGGTGAGGTGAGGGCAGGGTAAGGAAGGGGAGGTGAGGTGAGGGCAGGGTAAGGGAGGTGAGGTGAGGGCAGGGTAAGGGAGGTGAGGTGAGGGCAGGGTAAGGGAGGTGAGGTGAGGGCAGGGTAAGGGAGGTGAGGTGAGGGCAGGGTAAGGAAGGTGAGGTGAGGTGAGGGCAGGGTAAGGGAGGGGAGGTGAGGGGTTATAATACAGGTCACTTGAGACAAGATGGAGCTGAGATGTACAGGGGAGGAGGGGGAAAGGAATGGGTTAAAAACGATCTCCGAATCAACCCCCCTCCTACCCCAGGTCTTCTGTTTGAACTAAGGATTGAAAATGCATTTAAAACTTCCTCCTTCCTCTATTGTAAGAGCAAAGCAAGGGACGGGCTCTCTTCTGATGTAAACAGTATACTGTTTACATTTATGATCTCTGTGATTGGTCATTACAGTGATCACATGGCACAGAGCTGCTCATATTGGCAGTGTATACAGTCCTCTGATGCCGGTTTGGTTTACAGCCTACAACGGGCACACTGGATGCCTGAAGGCTATTTATAAAGTGCTGTGTATAGACCACACTCCAGAAACAGACATCCACCTCCCTGCTGTTTACTTTACAGTACAGTGATAGGGAGGTGGATAAAGACCGTTTCCCTAAAGGTAAAGTTGAACCTTTTTAAAGTCGAATTGAGCAAGAAACGTTTATAACCCTTGTCAGATTTTTTTTTTTTTAGCCATCTATATCCCATTGTGGAGATTTCCCTTCACTTCCTGTCCCATAGCCAAACAGGAAGTGAGAGGAAATCCTTGCAAATTAAGGGAATTCCTTGGGGACCCCCAAGTCCCCAGAACCAGTGTCCCCATTGGAAGATTTCCCCCTCTATTATTTTTCTGGGGACAACCCAAAATTTGGGGATTTTCTTTTGCTTTCACTTTCATGCTGGTTTCACACTGATGCCATGTTGGAGATCGCATGGGATTCGCACTGCTGTGCAGATCAGATGCGACGTATGTGCGTTCTGAATTCAGCCATACAGATAAGATTTTGGTCCGCGCTGGAATCTGATCGCATGGGTGTTAACACCCATGCGATCCGATTCCTGCAGTTCGCAC
This sequence comes from Lithobates septentrionalis, assembly GCA_037952835.1. Lineage (NCBI taxonomy): Eukaryota > Metazoa > Chordata > Amphibia > Anura > Ranidae > Lithobates > Lithobates septentrionalis. The sequence goes on from JBBDGP010005662.1 coordinate 25,071, forward strand.
TGCGAACCGATCTGGGGGTGTCATTAACTTTGCATTGACACCCGCAGCGGTTCGCAGATGTCAGCGTGAACCGCCGTTTGCCCATTTAGATAGTTAAACAGTGGCTGCTCATTAGATTAGTGTCTTGAAAAAGTATTCATACCCCTTGAAATTTTCCACATTTTGTCATGTTACAACCAAAAATGTAAATGTATTTTATTAGGATTTATTTGATAGACCAACACAAAGTGGCATATAATTGTGAAGTGGAAAGAAAAATAATAAATGGTTTTCAATTATTTATTTTTTTTTACAAATATGTGAAAAGTGTGGCGTGTATTTGTATTCAGCCCCCTTTACTCTGATACTCCTAACTAAAATCTAGTGGAACCAATTGTCTACAGAAGTCACATAATTAGTAAATAGAGTTCACCTGTGTGTAATTTAATCTCAGTATAAATAAAGCTGTTCTGTGAATCCCTCAGGTTTGTTGGAGAATCTTAGTGAACAAACCGCATCATGAAGGCCAAGTAACACACCAGACAGGTCAGGGATAAAGTTGTGGAGGAGTATAAAGCAGGGTTAGATTATAAAAAAAAAGAAATATCCCAAGCTTTGAACATCTCACAGAGCTCTGTTCAATCCATCATCCAAAAATGGAAAGAGTATGGCACAACTGCAAACCTACCAAGACATGACCGTCCACCTAAACTGACCGGCCGGGCAAGGAGAGCATTCATCAGAGAAGAGCCAAGAGGCCCATGGTAACTCTGGAGGAGCTGCAGAGATCCACAGCTCAGGTGGGAGAATCTGTCCACAGGACAACTATTAGTTGTTCACTCCACAAATCTGACCTTTATGGAAGAGTGACAAGAAGAAAGACATTGGTAAATAAAGCCATAAGAAGTCCCGTTTGAAGTTTGTGAGAAGCCATGTGGGGGACACAGCAAACATGTGGAAGAAGGTGCTCTGGTCAGATGAGACCAACATTTTTGACCTAAAAGCAAGTCACTTAGAAAACTAACACTGCACATCACCCTGACACACACCATCCCCACCGTGAAACATGGTGGTGGCAGCATCATGTTGTGGGGATGATTTTCTTAAGCAGGGACAGAGAAGCTGGTCAGAGTTGATGGGAAGATGGATGGAGCCAAATACAGGACAATCTTAGAAGAAAACCTGTTAGTCTGCAAAAGACTTGAGACTGGGGCGGAGGTTCACCTTCCAGCAGGACAACGACCCTAAACATACAGCCAGAGCTACAATAGAATGGTTTAGATCAAAGCATATTCATGTGTTAGAATGGCCCAGTCAAAGTCCAGACCTAAATCCAATTGAGAATCTGTGGCAAGACTTGAAAATTGCTGTTCACAGACGCTCTCCATCCAATCTGACAGAACTTGAGGTATTTTGAAATAAATGGGCAAAAATCTCACTCTCTAGATGTGCAAAGTTGGTAGAGACATCCCCAAAAAGACTTGCAGCTGTAATTGCAGAGAAAGGCGGTTCTACAAACTATTGACACAGGGGGGCGCTATACAAATGCACGCTACATTTTTCACATATTTATTTGTAAAAAAAATTGAAAAACATTTTATAATTTTCCTTCCACTTCACAATTTTGTGCCACTTTGTGTGGGTCTATCACATAAAATCCCAATAAAATACATTTACATTTTTGGTTGTAACATGACAAAATGTGGAAAATTTCAAGGGGGTTTGAATACTTTTTCCAAGGCACTGTAATTTAGTTGTATACCTAGGCGCAGGTGTTTGTTTAATTTGAAAAAAAAAAAAAAAAAAGTTTTGCCTTTTTAGTTATACTTTTAATATTAGATTAGGCTGATTATGACACATTGCATATCAATATTACTGTTTTGTACAGTCTGCATTATTTTAGCCTCTGATGTACATGAAATATGTGGTCCGATGTGCAGAATCCGGTCTCTACAAGCAGTAGATCCACTTTCAGCAAGAAACATTTCTCTACATCAAATAAAAACTAACTCTAGCTGCTTTAACACACAGAACATGTTTCGCTTGCTTGTGTCAACACAGTAAATGTATATCAAGGTCAGGAACTGGGCAAAAATAATTATTTAAAGTGTTTGTTAACCATAAAAAAAAAAAAAAAAAAAATTCAGATCCTTTTCCTTTAAAGCAGATTAAACAGCACAGTGCTTGTGCTGTGTAATAATCTGCCCCCCCTCTAAACTATAAAAAAAAAACCTGGCTGATCCTGCCACTTCCTGTGTCCCCCTCTCTGCGCTGACCACGATAATCGGGGCTGCTGAGCCCTGACCACCATGGTCAGTTTATGTCCCTCTGTGGCTCTCCTCTTCTCCTCTCTCCCCCTCACCTCCTCTTCCCTGCCTGTCAGCTGCATGTTTTGTGTCTGTCTCTGTGCCCCCCCCCCCCCCCCATCTCCGCCGCTATGAGTAAAAATTAAATGCTTACAATGGTCACTGCCAGTCCCTCTATTATAGGCAGGCATACCACACTAAGGGTTTTTTTTTATTTATTTATTTTTTTTTTAAACCAAGGATTGTAAACACATTTTTAAGAGCTATCACGTGACTCTCGGCCGCTTTACATCTCCAAGACGGGGCTTCTGCGGGAGGGGCTGAGCGGCCACGTGACCTCCCCGGCTGATATCAGAGGGAGATCTCGGCCCCTCCTGCAGTAGCCCTGTATCGAAGCTGTAAAGCGGCCGTGAGTCACGTGACCGACCTGAAGATACCCTAAAAAGGTAGTTACAATCCTCGTTTTTAGAAAAGACTTGCACAATGTGGTATGCCTGCCTATAATAGAGGAGCTGGCAGTGTTTTTTAATATTTTGAGTTAACACTTTAACTGCTGCAGCTAAAACATCGCTTCTCCAGTTCTGTAACACGTTATTAATATCTTTTTTTCATTAATTATTACAAGAAAGTCGAGATAATCCGTTACATGGGCCCAACATATTCCATTGTGCTCTGAAGAGATCAATAAATCCATAATTCTCTGTGTGACGACCTGTGCCTGTACATCGCACCTGAAATCCACTCATTTCAGATGCAATGCTTTGATGGCTCCCGTGCAAAAACAAAAATAAATACTGGTACGTTTTTCTTTTTGTAATAATCTGGGTTAAATTTTTTTTTTTTTTTTTTAACAAAGGTTGAATAAATTAAAATAAAAACATCAGTGTATGTTTAGTCAAACCTTTTTAATTTAACTTTGGATAGAGTTGAGAAGGGGTTACATACCCCCTGTCAATTTTATTGTGGTTTTTGTCCCATGGGGCATTGATGTCCAATCGCCTTTCCAGATATTTTTAATGACGGTTTCAAATGGTTTAACGCTTTATGTGCCATAAACTGCTACACAGCTTCCATTTTTTTTTCTTTTAATCTAACCCAAGCCTTGTCTATCTTTTACAGATCCATCCTTGAAAAAGAAGGACCAAAATCTCTTTTCCGGGGGCTGGGTCCTAACCTAGTCGGTGTCGCTCCTTCCAGGTAATGACAAAGCCAATGCTATGGTTGTACCATCTCCGACTTGACATCTAAAGAACCCCAGAGAATAATCCCACACCAATAAAATGCACACAATACTACATAATACAGATCTATACAATATTATCACAACCAGAATGATATGTTGGATCCTTTCCCAAGGGTAAAAGTGCAGCCTATAGGCCCAGAACCATTGGTACCCAAACACCATCCTTCTAGATCACATCTTCTACACAGAACATTTTCTTGTCTAGGTTTCCTAATCGGGGATGATTTTGGGTTCGGTCCAAGCCCATGTTTGCCCAATACAAATGGTTTCATAAAGCATGTCACAAATTTATAGGTTTTTTTTTTTTTTTTTTTTTTTTTACTAACAAAATTTTAAAAAAATACCTCGACTTTGGCTTTAGATGCTTCAGGTAGGAGTGGATGACATCACTGGTGCTACTGCTCACTACCGGTGGAAAGCTGGCCACACAAAAGCCATAAGAATGCACTTCTGCAATAGGCTATGGCAGCGGTCCTCAACCTTTTTGGCACCAGGGCGCAGTTTTCGTGGTAGCCCTGGTGGCAGATGAGACTTTAGGTATACTCATTCACTGATCCCTGTGAATGAATGACTTGCGGAACCCCACGCAGCCATGTTGATTTTAAATGTCACGGGGGGGGAGAAGATCCCCTCCCCACTGTCACAGGATGGGGGGGATCAGGGGGGGTGAAGGGAGGCGCTGAAACATGTTACATTTTAAATACAGGTGTAACATATTCTAAAAGATGGCTTATGAATAAGGCTTATTGCCGAAACGCGTAAGACACTGTATTTTGTACACTCCACTTGGTGTAATATGGTGACTTTTTTTCAGAAGGACGAGTTGCTGGCTCTACACCTTTTAAACCTTCATGTAACATATTCTAATGCCGCGTACACACGGTCGGACTTTTCGTCTACAAAAGTCCGATGGACGCCGACGGACTAAAGCTGGCTGACAATCCGATCGTGTGTGGGCTTCCCCGGACTTTCAGCCTCAAATCTGACGGACTTTAGATTTGAAACATGCTTCAAATCTTTACGTCGTAACTCCGCCGGACCCAGAAATCCGCTCATCTGTGTGCTAGTCCGACGGACAAAAACCCATGCTAGGGCAGCTATTGGCTACTGGCTATCAACTTCCTTATTTTAGTCCGGTGTACGTCATCACGTACGAATCTGTCTGACTTTTGTGTGATCGTATTTAGGCAAGTCCGTTCGTAAGAAAGCCTGCCGCAAGTCCGCCGCAAGTCCGCCAAAAGTCTGCCGAAAGTCTGCCGGACATGCTGTCGGACTTTTGCAGCCGAAAAGTCCGACCGTGTGTACGCGGCATAAAGGTGAACTTGGCCTTTAAGTTAACCCACAGTACTCTGAGAATCCTTTTGACATGTATTCCTAAAACAAGGGTTGTACCCATAAAATAACCCATATAAAACAGTTAAAATATAAAAATGGTAAGAAATGAAATAGAATATTTTTGGGTCAATGACCGGAGATAGATATGATTGACACTTTGAACCAATAGTTGTTTTCTCTATAGATTAGTTTGACCTCCCTTGAAGCGTGTTAGCATAGGGATCTGTCCTTGTAACCGTTTTTTTTATTGGTGACTGATAAGTGTGTCTATCACCTGGTGTTATCTCCACAGATCTCTGTAGACTTCCTATATAGCAGCAAACACTCTGTGGACTCTGATACTATCCATTACCATAAAGATTAGTTCCTCCTCCCCTGGGTGGCTTATGGGAAAATAAATTAATGACTGTAACAATGAAAGTGATTACAATGTTCTTCCAGAAAAGGATGACTACAATTCGGTGAAAGACTCATTGGAAACATCCAGCAGCCATCTCTGAATTTTGCAGCTTTTAAACCCTTTTAATGATTTTATCCAGTTTACATAAAAAAGAAGTTGTGTCAATGAGATTCTTCCAGCATGAAGTCACACAAATTGTAAGACCTCATGCACACGGAACGTTTAAAAAAACACCAGCACTGCTGCCAGGAAAAAGCAGCGATAAAAGCGTGCTTTCAGCCATGTTTTTGAATAGCGTTTAAAGGTGTTTATGTGCGTTTAGCGTTTTCTGGGCGTTTTTACAGTAAAAACACTGCCCCTAAATGCTTGAACCTCCAAACTCTTCTGAAAGTTTGTGTGCATGGACACATAGGCTTACATGTAGGAGAGTTCAGAGGCAGTAAAAAAAAATTGCCAGACGCCCCTAAAAGCAGCTGCAAAAACGCCCTGAGTGCATGGGCCCTAAATGTAGAGCAGAGCTTCAGCCAAAGCTCTTTTTTTTTATTTTTTTTATGTTTTAGGACTACTTCCAGGTATATTTTGCTGTATATGACCCCCCCCCCCCTCCCCCATCGGGAAGATTTTCCCACTTCCTTTCTCTGCAAAAAATGAAAAGGTACCCCCCCCCCCCCCCCCCCCCGGTACTGTAGGACTTTAAGGGCAGACACATAAACAGACAGTAGGTTTTTTTTATAAAAAAAGTACAAAAGTTTAATTATACATTAACCACTTCAGCCCCGTAAGGATTTGCCCCTTAATGGCCAGGCCATTTTTTGCGAATACTGCGCTTTAACTGACTAGTGTGTGGTCGTGCCACACTGTACCCAAACAAAACTGACGTGTTTTTTTTTTCCCCCCCCACAAATAGAGCTTTCTTTTGGTGGTATTTGATCACCTCAGCGTTTTTTGTTTTTTTTTGTGCTATAAACAAAAAAAGACCGACAATTTTGAAAAAAAAAAAAACACTATTTTTTTACTTTCTGCTATAATAAATATCCCCCCCCCCAAAAAACCTCTTCAAGTTTAGGCCGATATGTATTCTTCTACATATTTTTAGTAAAAATCGCAATAAGCGTATATAGATTGGTTTGTGCAAAAGTTATAGCGTCTACAAAATAGGGGATAGATTCATGGCATTTTTATTTATTTATACTACTAGAGGGGGGGGGGTCTGCACCGATAATTGGCACATTGATCATCAATGCAGCCCCCATCAGAGGTGCCCATCAGCTGCCAATCACTGCCCATCAGCTGCCAGCCTGTGCCCCTTAAAGAACGCCTGTCAGTGCCCATACACATGCCAATCAGTTCCCCATCAGTAATGCCTGTCAGTGACCTTCAAATGCCACTCAGTAATACTTGTCAGTAGCTCCTCATCAGTGTTGCCTATCCAGTGCCCATCAGTGCCTCCTATCAGTGCCACCTATTAGTGCCCATCAGTTTTTGTTTTGTTTTTTCAATAATGTCGGTCTTTTTTAAAACCCCAGTGGTGATTAAATGCCACCAAAAGAAAGCTCTATTTGTGGGAAGAAAATGATAAAAATGTCATATGGGTACAGTGTAGCATGACCGCACAATTGTCATTCAAAGTGCTACAGCGCGGAAAGCTGAAAATTGTCCTGGGCAGGAAGGGGGGAAGGTGCCCAGTACTGAAATGGTTAAAAAGTAACTCCAGTTTTGTTAAAAAAAAAAAAAAAACAACAAAAAAAAACATCCCCTCTGGGTGATCGCTTCACATTACATTACAAGGGGTTTAACAAACTTTGTGGCAGATTCCTACCTTTTTGTTATTCTGAAGAAATAGCTGTTTGTCTGTGTTCATGTACAGAGTGAATGTGAATGGAAGTGATTTTATAGTTATCAATCAGCTGCTGCGCTTGCAGGATTCTAATGAAGGAAAGTGGCAGGGCCTGCATCCCTTTAGACGGGATTTCGCTTTGGGAGTATCTCACCAAAAAAAACTTTTTTGTAGGGGATGCCCAAAATCTGACTTGTATCGTAGTGCAGACTTCTGGGAAAATCAATGAGTTAATCACACAAGCAGGAAATGACATTTCTGGGGGGACCTTCCATTCACCATCCTGTGTACAGAACACCTCCTGGTTGTCATATAAAAATTTTACAGAAGATTAGAGGCTGCAGATTGAAGGAAAGGTCGTTTTTTTTTTTTTTTTTTTTTATGGACATTCAATTACAATCTAATTTGTGTCGCAATTGTATACGCTATATTTTTGTTTTATTTGCTATTTTTCTTCTGCAAAAGTGGAGTTACCCTTTAACCGCTTGCAGACGGTCCACCGTAGATATACTGCGGCAGGGCAGCCGCTCTGCATCGGATCACGTACTTGGTGTGTGATCCACACGCCCCGGGGTAGAGAGCTGTGCTGAGATTGGCTGCAGCACCAACCAGTCAGCGGCTGTCGGGCCCCCCACGATCGGCTCCGGACATTACTGAAGAGAGCCCTGAGTAGGTAAACAAACAAACACGGGGCTCTCTTCTGACAGCAGCAATGTGCTGTTTTTTTTTTGTTTTTTTTCTTCCTGCAAAGCACATTGCTTAGTAAAAACCACACACAGTGTACACAGTAACACATGGTGGCTGCACATTTAACTATTTGACTGCTCCTGATGTTAACCCCTTTCCTGCCTGTGTCATTAGTACAGTGACAGTGCAAATTTTTAGCGCTGATCACTGTATTGGTTTCAGTGGTCCCCAAAAAAGTGTCAAAGGTGTCCGTTTTTGTCCGCCGCAATATCGCAGTCCCGTTATAAGTTGCTGATCACCGCTATTGCAAGTAAAACTTAAAAAAAAAACAAAAAACTAATAATTCCATAAACCTATCCCATAGTTTGTAGACATTATAACTTTTGTGCAAACCAATCAATATACGCTTATTGGGATTTTTTTTTTTTACCAAAAATATGTAGCAGAATACATATTGGCCTAAATTGATGAAGAAATTAGTTTTTTTTTTTTTTTTTGAGTAAAAACATGTTTTGTTTTTTTTTTTTTGTTTTTATTTCCAAAATTGTCGGTCTTTTTTTGTTTATAGCGCAAAAAATAAAAACCGCAGAGACGATCAAATGCCACCAAAAAGAAAGCTCTATTTGTGGGAAAAAAGGACATGCATATGACCATACTATGCTGTAACCCACATCGACCAATCGGAACCCTTCTTTCAGTAGATAGCGCAGCCAGGTGATATTGGACAGTTAGAACACGTCGCTGCTCGACCTTATTTATTTTTAGTTTGATAATGAGGGGGGGGGGGGAGTAGGTTTGCTGGAACTTGGCCGCGTCCGCTTTTGGCAATGATCATGTCTGACTGCTGAGCAGATGTCCGCAGCGTGTTTGCACACAGTCTCTGGTTTACATTAACGTCTGCTTGTCTTTCCTTCTCAGGGCCGTCTACTTTGCATCGTACTCAAAAGCCAAGGAGCAGTTCAATGCAATATTTGTTCCGAACGGTAACCTCGTCCACATGTGTTCTGCGGGATGTGCAGGTAAAGCCAATTGACCTTTTCTACAAAATGAAAATGCTCTCCAATTAAAGCTGAACTCCGAACACCAAAACTTTCATTTCAATATATCCCTCAATAGAGTTTAATTTGTGCGCACCAAATTCCTTTCCAAACCCAGATATTACCTTGTAAAATTAGCATCATTGTGATATCACAAAAGTGACATCATTGCCTGTGCAGAGAGCAGAGCTGTGGGAGGAGGCCAGAAGGTCCCGCCCACTACAGAAAACTACAGGAGTGGGGAGGAGACAAGACCATCACCCTGCACAAGGAGAGGGAGCAGCAGTGAGCGGTCTGGATTACAGGAATCTCTTACACAGAGGAAAGTCTCACACTGGATCTAAAGAAATACACAAAGCTCACCAAGTTTATAGGAAGGATACACTTGACTCTTGTATTAAGATAATTCCTTATCCCAGAGTTCAGCTTTAAAGCAACTGTCTCTAAAGTAAAAATGTACCTCCTGAGAATGCAACCCTCAGCAGCTTCTGAAACAGACACTTCTGGGAGTTTTAGATTCCTTGTCGTCCCCCCCCCCCCCCCCCCGGCTGTGCTCATTGGCTTGAGCGATTGGCTCCTAAGCCAATACTCTGTGCAGGGCCAGAAGAAGCAAACGCTGAGCTCAGTGGTGACCAGGGGATTGACACTTCCTGAAGTGTCAGATTTTGAAGTTTCTTCTGGCATAGGTGGCTAGAGAGGTATGGATTTACAAATGTACTGCGCTAAATGGAAGACAACCAAGTGGCAAATGGTTGAATTGATAACCCTCTGCAACTAGCGGGGAACTGAAACACCTGGATGGTGTTATGCAACAAATACAAACAACAAAAGGTTCCTCTTGATCAGTGGTGGCTGGTGCTGTATATTTTTTTTTTGGGGGGGGGGGGGGGGGGGGTGACAAACAAGACATCCCAAAGCCATCCTCCCTTGTCCAGTCAAACCCGCCCCCTCCCCCCCTCGCTCGCTTGTCCACACTTGCCCCATCTAGGTCACGGGCAGCTTCATCATCTTACTGCAACTCCTCCTCGGCAGCTTCACCCTGCATCTCGGGCTTCACGGCGGCTTACTCCTCTGTGGCTTCCCACGGCAGCCAATACAATAGCTGCTTCTCTCGGACAAACGGATCTTAAGACCCGCTTCCTGATTGGCCAGGAGGAGAATCGGGAAGACTAGTGAATTAATATTCGCTATTTTGTCACACAACTGGGTGGGCTCAGGACGCAGTCCGATGGAATGGATGGCTGGACGCTGATGAATCTGGTAGGGGGTCAGCAGTGTGCAAAGGCCCACTGGGCAACCATCCCGAGCCTCGCTGTGGCTGAGTCGGCCCCGGTATGACTCCGTGTTGGTGACGTCAGATCTGGCGCACCGCCTGTCCACATCTGGCTGCACACATCGGCTTCCCAGAGTCTCCTGCCTGGTCTTCAGTGGGCCTTTGCACACTGCTGACCCCCACCGGATTCATCAGCGACCGGCCATCCATTCCATTGGGTGTTTTGCCCACATGACATCGGGTCTAGCACCTCCTTCGACCGTCCCTCAGCACCGGCAGTGACATGTTGGAGCCGCCTGCCTTAGGGTTTAGGTGAGATCAACACATATGACTGTTGACGGTGTTCATTATCACTGAATGTCAGATTTTATTTATACATTTTTATGGACATTCTGACTTTGCACTCGAATAAACCTTTTTTATTTATATACTACTTGTGGTACTGCCACTCTCATGACCTTCTTTGACACTACAAGTATTTAGTGGTTTTTACCAAACCATCCCCTAGCGCTGGATCAATAGGAACCTTTTTGTTGTTTGGTTAGGGGTATGGATTGCCTATCTTCTTAGATATGTTGTGCACTGCACCCACTCCTAATTATCCATAGTGCACTGCACCCTCTCCTAATTATCCATAGTGCACTGCACCCTCTCCTAATTATCCATAGTGCACTGCCCCATCTCTCCTAATTATCCATAGTGCACTGCCCCTCCTCTCCTAATTATCCATAGTGCACTGCCCCTCCTCTCCTAATTATCCATAGTGCACTGCCCCTCTCCCTGGTTATCCATAGTGCACTGCCCCCCTCCCTTTGTTATCCATAGTCCACTGCCCCCCTCCCCTTTGTTATCCATAGTCCACTGCCCCCCTCCCCTGGTTATCCATAGTCCACTGCCCCCCTCCCTTGGTTATCCATAGTCCACTGCCCCCCTCCCTTGGTTATCCATAGTGCACTGCCCCCCTCCCTTGGTTATCCATAGTGCACTGCCCCCCTCCCTTGGTTATCCATAGTGCACTGCCCCCCTCCCTTGGTTATCCATAGTGCACTGCCCCCCTCCCTTGGTTATCCATAGTGCACTCCCCCCTCCCTTGGTTATCCATAGTGCACTGCCCCCCTCCCTTGGTTATCCATAGTCCACTGCCCCCCTCCCTTGGTTATCCATAGTCCACTGCCCCCCTCCCCTGGTTATCCATAGTGCACTGCCCCCCTCCCTTGGTTATCCATAGTCCACTGCCCCCCTCCCTTGGTTATCCATAGTCCACTGCCCCCCTCCCCTGGTTATCCATAGTGCACTCCCCCCCTCCCTTGGTTATCCATAGTCCCACTGCCCCCCTCCCTTGGTTATCCATAGTCCACTGCCCCCTCCCTTGGTTATCCATAGTCCACTGCCCCCCTCCCTTGGTTATCCATAGTCCACTGCCCCCCCTCCCTTGGTTATCCATAGTCCACTGCCCCCCTCCCCTGGTTATCCATAGTGCACTCCCCCCTCCCTTGGTTATCCATAGTGCACTCCCCCCCTCCCTTGGTTATCCATAGTGCACTGCCCCCCTCCCTTGGTTATCCATAGTGCACTGCCCCCCTCCCTTGGTTATCCATAGTGCACTGCCCCCCCTCCCTTGGTTATCCATAGTGCACTGCCCCCCTCCCTTGGTTATCCATAGTGCACTGCCCCCCTCCCTTGGTTATCCATAGTGCACTGCCCCCTCCCTTGGTTATCCATAGTGCACTGCCCCCCTCCCTTGGTTATCCATAGTGCACTCCCCCCCCTCCCTTGATTATCCATAGTGCACTGCCCCCCTCCCTGGTTATCCATAGTGCACTACATCCATGCTCTTTTAACCACATAGTGCACTACCCCCCCCCCAATCCTTGGCTACCTGCCATGTCCTGTCCCTAGACACCAATTGGTAACTAGAATGTTTACCCCTATAGCATCCATGGAAAAATTAAGTCAGTTTTTGATGGCCTGACACTTTAAGGCACAGGCCCCCAACCCTGGTCAGCCATTAACTGTAGTATTGAAGAACTTCCCCACCCCTCCACCAAAGCAACATTGTTCACGTTGGCTGCTCAGACCAAACATCCTATACATGTATGGACTCCTTTTTATCAATTTAAATGAAATGGAAGTTTTTTTTTAAGTTTGGGTTTATTCACAAGGGTGGCCATGGGGAACATTTAAGCTGTGGTTTTACACCTGCCCCCCCCCCCCTCCAACCACCCACTGTACACATCCAAGGGCATGTGACATTCGACAGGCTGTACTACTGGCAAACACGACCCATTCAGGTGAATGGGGGCCACGCCACAATCGTGTGCAATGCAAGAATCACCTTTTTGAGGGTTAAAACAGGCAGTGAGGAGCCAACATATTGCCTTGTTACTGCCTGTCAAACACCACTCTGAAAAGTGATCCACTGCAAAGCGCATTTCGGAGCAGCGGAAAATATAACAGCACGCATGAATGAGTCCTTAGTGTATAAAATGACTAAGAATCTTCTACTAAAGACCCCGAAGATGTTATGTGCAGCTGCATGTTTCCCCCTTTCTAATGGCCGGTTCTCAAAGGCAGAAAACAAGCTGCTCATTGTCCTTCTCTCATCAGCCTGAAAACGTCTGTTAGGTGCTGGGAATTGGCCTGCGTTCCCCCGAGTGCTGGAAGAAAGAGAATGCAATGACTGGAGCCAGCCGGCTGCTTTACAAAGCAAAGTAGAATGAATATTACAAAATTCTGGAGCCGGCTGGCGGGTTTTATTACAATACAGGTACAGAGAGACAGAGCATAGACTGATATTATCGGGGTCACAGGGAGCATAGACTGATATTATCGGGGTCACAGGGAGCATAGACTGATATTATCGGGGGACACGGGGAGCATAGACTGATATTATCGGGACACGGGGAGCATAGACTGATATTATCGGGGACACGGGGAGCATAGACTGATATTATCGGGACACGGGAGCATAGACTGATATTATCGGGGACACAGGGAGCATAGACTGATATTATCGGGGTCACAGGGAGCATAGACTGATATTATCGGGGACACAGGGAGCATAGACTGATATTATCGGGGACACAGGGAGCATAGACTGATATTATCGGGGACACAGGGAGCATAGACTGATATTATCGGGGACACAGGGAGCATAGACTGATATTATCGGGGGACACAGGGAGCATAGACTGATATTATCGGGGTCACAGGGAGCATAGACTGATATTATCGGGGTCACAGGGAGCATAGACTGATATTATCGGGTCACAGGGAGCATAGACTGATATTATCGGGGACACAGGGAGCATAGACTGATATTATCGGGGACACAGGGAGCATAGACTGATATTATCGGGGGGACAGGGAGCATAGACTGATATTATCGGGGACACAGGGAGCATAGACTGATATTATCGGGGACACAGGGAGCATAGACTGATATTATCGGGGACACAGGGAGCATAGACTGATATTATCGGGGACACAGGGAGCATAGACTGATATTATCGGGGGGACAGAGAGCATAGACTAATATTATCGGGGACACAGGGAGCATAGACTGATATTATCGGGGTCACAGGGAGCATAGACTGATATTATCGGGGACACGGGGTGCATAGACTGATATTATCGGGGGGACAGAGAGCATAGACTGATTATCGGGGACACGGGGTGCATAGACTGATATTATCGGGGTCACAGAGACAAGGAGCATAGACTGATAAAATTGGGGTCTATTGATGGAGACACACAGGCTGTGCATTTGGCATTGATATCTCTTGGTACTGGCCAGATTTTCATCTCTATGAAATTTAATTATGATTGCAAAATACTAAAATGATAATTATTAAATTATATTATTAAAGGGGGCTTCCAGATTCTGATAAGCCCCCTGCCCGCAGACCCCCACAACCACCGGCAAGAGTTGTGGTGATGAGGCCCTTGTCCCCATGGGGACAAGATGCTTTGGTGGGGACTCCAAAGCAGCCTGGTATGGTTCAGAAGGGGATGGGGGGGGGGGGGGGGCGCGCACACCATTTAAAAAAAAAACAACATTTTTAATGTTTTTTTCATCTATATTACCGGGATCCGACAATACATTACAGCCGCGAGCAATTTTAAATGACATTTTTTTCCTTTTAGAAATGTAATTTTGCTGCGGGATTGTAAAACACATCAGACAGATGCCCTATTTTACAGGCAGACTAAGGGGACCCCCAGGCACAATATTTAAAGGAATATTTCATTTTTATTGTTTCACTTTAAGCATTATTAAAATCACTGCTCCTGAAAAAACTGTTGTTTTTTTTTTTTTTTAAACTTTTTTTTGCATTGATCCATGTCCCCTGGGGCAGGGACCCAGGTCCCCAAACACTTTTTATGACAATAACTTGCATATGGGCCTATAAATTAGCACTGTTGAACAATGTTCATCTGATCACCCGGGGTAATGTACATATAAATAATTATTGGTAAAGATTTCCAACATGTCTGTATTGTCACGTAGAAAACAAATGTTCTGTAGAACTTTAAAATGTTATTTGAAGATTTCCTTCTAAAGCGGGATGAACAAAAAATTTTTAAGATTCCCTAATCCATTCCCTAATTCAGGCGCCCGGCTGCCTTTTCAGAATTACAGTGGCGGGGGGGTGTTTTTGAAGCACCTGATTAGAGCCATAGGCTCTATAAGGCTTCAAAAAAAGGTGACCTGCGAGTGCCATGCTGGGTGCTCGCAGGTCACTCAGCTGTGTTAGGAAGCGAATGACTATTCGCTTTCCTAACACTAAACCGTCTCTCGCCAATCAGGTGCTCGGGTCTGTTACCTGTCATCTGATTGGCTGAAACGAGAGGCGCTGTGATTGGACGCCTATCAGGAGGAGAGGACGGGAGATTAGGATGGCAGGAGACGCATGGAGGTCCTGCTCGTTGCCGTCATCTGCTGCCCCACTGAGACTGGGTAAGGCCTGGGCAGACGGCGAGTGGGCGGGGGTCACACTGGGGGCATTCAAGGGCACACTGGTAGCGTTTGATGTGCACGGTGTCAGCGTTTGATGGGCACGGTGGCTACAATTGATTTGATTTTTTTTTTTTTTTTTTTCAAAATTTTTTTGCACCCCCCAAAAAATTTTGAGCACCAGCCGCCACTGCTTTTCACCATAATCTATATGGTTTTAAACGCCCCTTTCTCATAGGCACTGTCACTTTGCAAACCAGGCAGTTGAGGTTGCATGTTTAAGTTGCTCCAGCCACCTGTCAAAGGCAAGTGGAGGCTGCTGGACAGCCCCATACACATTGCCATGGCTGCTAAGCTTGGCTACACAGGGCAACAAAAAATTAGAGCATGTTGCATTCAACAGGTGATGCCGCCTGCCACTGCACCCCATAGAGGTGGACTAGGGCTTAAATAGTGTGGAGAAGAGGCATTTCAAATAGGTATGTGAAGTGCGGCATTACTCCTCCAGGTCGCCTGCTAACTGTAGGCCGTCTGCTGCAGACAGCGCGATCCACTGCGGATTGCAAGTCGGCCTCATGTGAAAGAGGCCAAACCGTCTCCTTGGATCCCAAGCCCTACTCCTTAGAAGCCATGGTTTCCATACACTGCACTGATGATGGCAAAAAGCCTGAAACGGCTGTATGCAGTTTGGAATAAATGGATCTGTATTATTATATTTGCACTACATCTGGTTCTGTATGTGTGTTTGGCTGTTGAGGCATAATGGGGTCATTTGCCTGGCTACTCCCACAATTCTGAAATGGGGAATATTTTAATATATATGTAATATAATATGTAATGGAATGAGATCCTCTTTTACTAAGGCTTTATTGTGCTCCTCACAAATGTAATTAATTAAACCCTATATTTTCCTGCCAAAAATTCCCCAGCCCAAAAGGACAGTTAGTGTTTAAATTCTTCAATATATGAGGTTTACCTGCAGCCCTCCAGTTGCTCAGTGAATACATGCCATGCTGGGACTTGTAGTTCATTTTGGCTGGAGGGTTGCAGAGTGCCGTACAGCCTGCAGTGTTCCCTGTATACTGACAGCATTGCAGGGTGCGTGGATGGGAATAGCTGCCTGCCGCTCTGCAGTACATTAATCCATCCAAGATATTGCTCAGGCCAGCTGATTTGTCTGGCTGATAGCCCCACTGTAAATAGACTGTACAGCACATAGAGGAGCCAGCAACAAGGTTGTGTAATGGGGTGAGCGCAATGCAGAGTAGCTAAATGCTCCCATCTAGTGGCGAACTGTGGTTATAACCATTCATTAGTTGATGGTACTGCTATAGTGCAACTACGCTTTGGAAGAGCTGGCCTGTAAGTCTATTTCAGGGGTCTCCAAACTTTCTAAACAAAGGGCCAGTTTACTGTCCTTCAGACTTTAAGGGGGGCCCGATTGTGGCCAGTGAGAGTAGAAAACACCCTGACATCCATGGGAGTAATGTCCACAATTTGTCATGTGACTTTGATGTCCAAATTCGTTCAAGTAGCGAATTCAAAGTAGTTCAAGCACTACTTTGGTCCAACTTTCATAAAACTACAATGTTAAACCCTCAAAAGTTGTAGGAAAGTGGTACCTGAATGTTTAAACATGCAATAGTGGGTCCGATTTTTGCAGAAGGACAGCAAGTCGCCTCCAAGTCCTACCCATCCAATGTTGCATCAAAGTTGCACTCCGAAGTCGTGCAACTTTGGAGTTGTACAAGTGTGTGAATGGAGCCTTCAATTTTTTTTTTTTTAAGGAAAAAGCTAAAATAGAGGATACTGCAGAGAGCACAGTTTAGAATCTGAATAATAAATCTTCTCCTCTCTCTCTCTCTCTTCCCAGCGTTTGTGACGAATACGATGATGAATCCAATCTGGATGGTGAAACACGAATGCAGCTTGAGAGAAGGTGAGATTAGATCTTCTATGGTCATCATATTGCAGTCATGTGCTGCAGATATCAACCTCCTAAATTGTTCCCGCTGTTCCTATTTTTTTGGACCTAAGCACTGAAAATACAATGGATTGCTTAGAGAACCATTGTGTTGTCACTGCAGTGCCCGTGTCCACCCAATTAAAATTGAAGCACTGTGTCTCCGGGAACTATGGGATGGCATCAGGGGTCTATTTACCACGAGACAAATAAGTTGTCTGTACCGGGAGGATATGCAGCTGCAGGCATCACCTCGGTATCATATTTTTTTTTTTTTTTTTTTTTTTTAGAGCTGACGGTCTTGTAATAGCAATCAGAGCGATTGACTAGCCGCTCGATTACTATTACAAGCAGTTGGAAGGGACGTCCCACCCCCGTCCCCCCCTTTCCGGGATCAACCAGCCAGCACGTCCGCCGGGCTGGCTGGACAGCCAAGCAGATTCGGGGTCGGCTTTGATCGGCTGTTTGTAACAGTAAACCGGAAGTGATGACACTTCAGGTTAGACATGTGCAGTTCAGACTAACTTTTCATTATTCAGAAATACCCGAATTACAGTATAAACGAAGTTTACCGAATGCTCCGAAAAACGAAATTTGTCCGAATTTCAGAAAATTCTCATTGAAATTCAAATCGAATTTTACCTCGAATTTCAGTGGAATTTGAACTGTAAACATGTTTCTGAAAACAAAGACTGTGTGTGTGTAATTATGCCTCGTTTCCACTGAGCGGTTCGGTTCGGTTCGGCACGGTACACTATATTGGGTGTTTCCATTATGAAAGCGGCCCATACAACCGAACCGTACCGCTCCATTCAGGGTCCTGCTTCAGATGTGGGGCCATAGAAAATGGAACGGTTCAGTTAGGGCGGAGCTACGATACATTCCACTGATTGGCTGACAGAAATCCTCTGCTTTGCTATGCTGAGGCATTTTTTCTAAACCCTGTATGGCCCCTTGTGGTCCCCTTTGCAGTGGAAACGCTCACCAGAATAGACCGGACCATTCTGGGCCATTCAAACTGTACTGACCCGACCCGATCCGCCCAGTGGAAGGAGGCATTAGAGTACCGTTTCAAAACAATGCTCTTTTAGTTATGCAAAGTAAATGATTGTAAAGGATCGTTTTTTTTTTTTGTTTGTTTGTTTTTTTTTTTGTTTTTTTTAAATAACAAACATGTCATACTTACCTCCACTGTGCAGCACGTTTTGCACAGAGTGGCCCCGAACCTGCTCTTCTGGGGTCCCCGGCGGTTTTCGCAGCTCCTTCCCGCATAAGATAACCCCCTAGGAGAAGCGCTGTCCCGAGGGGGGGGGGGTACCTTGCGGGCACGCTCCCGAGTCCAGAATTTGCATCCACAGACACGAATGCTGGACTCGGCCCTGGCACCTACGTCATTGGATTTGATTGACAGCAGTGGGAGCCAATGGCTACGCTACTATCAATCTATCCAATCAAGAGCTGGGACCCCGTGGAGAGAGGAACAACGCGTCCCCGCCGAGAAGATGAAGGGGCTCAAGTAAGTAAAACTGGGGGGGCACGGTGACTGCCAGGTGTTTTTGCATAGGATGCATTAAGGTGAAAAAAACACGAAGGTTTACAACCCCTTTAAGCCAAAGGTGATTTTAAAGAGTCCTTGTGATCATTTGATGAAGATTTTTCTTTTGTTTGTTCACTTTGCCACATTTGAATGAAGGGGGAAAAAAAAATCTAAAGTTTTTTTAATTCAGCCGATTCAAAATTTATAGTTTCGAATCAAAAAAAAAAATTGGTAAATTCGAAAAAGACATAAAACGAAATCTAAATACGAATTGAACTAATCAACCGAATGTAACGAATCTAAACAAAACAAATGTTTTCCTCATGCACATATCTACTTCCGTTTACTCGGGAACCGTCAGCAGCAGTTTTGAAAATCGAAAGCATTCAAAATAACTTTCCTCTAACGAAATGCGTCTCATGTCTGACTGCTGCATAGTGTAGAAATCTTTTCTCCACAGCACTGATCTTCCAAGTCTGCAAAGGTTAAAGAGTCGTGCAGCTCTCCCCGCTACTTCCACCCACCTCCTCCATTCATTGAACCCGTACTTATCTTTCCCAGAATATAACATGTTCTGTGATTGGAGGAGGCAGATTTTCTCATTTATATGCCCATCTTCCAATCTTATAGCACTCTGAATTCTGAAAGGAAGTTCGGAGAAGATGCACTGAGAGAGCAGGAGCCAGCATCAATAAAAGTTGTAAACGGCAGGTGTTGGGGTAAAAGTTTTAGCAAACCGTTTACTGGGGAATGTTTATTGCACGCAATGTATTGAAGTAAAAAACACTAAAGGTTTAATACTTGAAGGTATTCATATGTCCGATTTTCTGTTATCAGGGAGAGAGGGTCCAAGCAGATGAACGCCCTGCAGTGTGCCCGCTATGTGTATCAGATGGAGGGGATGAGAGGATTTTACAGGGGCCTCACAGCCTCCTATGCTGGGATCTCCGAGACTATGATCTGCTTTGTAATATATGAAGGCCTTAAGAAGCACCTGGAGGATAACCCCCTAACCACGAGCAACAACAAACCCGGCGAGAAGTCCTCCTCCAACTTCTTAGGATTAATGTTTGCTGCAGCTTTTTCCAAAGGATGCGCCTCCTGCATCGCCTATCCACACGGTGAGTCTCCGGGGGGGTCACACCACGCTAGGTTACTTGGAAAACACTGACGCTGCCTGGGAAATCATTAACCGCAAGAAGGGGGGGCGTTTGTTTACTGGTTTAAGAGGCAATGAAGGGGAAAACCTATCTCTTTACACATGAAAAGATGTTAAAGGGAAACGGTAGTTTAAATATAGATATATATATCTCTATACATACTGTGCCTTGAAATAGTATTCATACCCTTGAAATTTTCCACATTTTGTCATGTTACAACCAAAAACGTAAATTGTAATTTTATTGGGATTTTATGTGATGGACCAACACAAAGTGGCACATAATTGTGAAGTGGAAGTAAAATTATAAATGGTTTTCAAATTTTCTTACAAATATGTGAAAAGTGTGGGGTACATTTGTATGGCGCCCCCCGGAGTCAATACTTTGTAGAACGCCTTTCACTGCAATTACAGCTGCAAGTCTTTTTGGGGATGTCTCTACCAGCTTTGCACATCTAGAGAGGGACATTGTTGCCCATTCTTCTTTGCAAAATATCTCAAGCTCTGTCAGATTGGATGGAGAGCGTCTGTGAACAGCAATTTTCAAGTCTTGCCACAGATTCTCAATTGGATTTAGGTCTGGACTTTGACTGGGCCATTCTAACACATGAATATGCTTTGATCTAAACCATTCCATTGTAGCTCTGGCTGTATGTTTAGGGTCGTTGTCCTGCTGGAAGGTGAACCTCCACCCCAGACTCGTCTTTTGCAGACTCTAACAGGTTTTCTTCTAAGATTGCCCTGTATTTGGCTCCATCCATCTTCCCATCAACTCTGACCAGCTTCCCTGTCCCTGCTGAAGAAAAGCATCCC
>JBBDGP010005663.1:0-92175 GCA_037952835.1 Lithobates septentrionalis
AAAGAGCTGCATCCCTTGAACTGGAGGTTGAATGTGTTTTCCCTTTTGGACCCAACACTGCTAAGACACATTTTGCAGAACCAATAAAGAAGGGATCATGCCATGCTTTACACCTGGAAAAATCTTCCCCCACCATGAAGGGGGGGCTAGTCATTTGCATTTTCCACCCAAGTCTTCCTTGTACTGGTCTATGCAGCCAGAAAATGATGATGTCTGTCTGTAAATGTCTTCCATAGGGCGGCCATAGAGGAGCGCTATGGGAAAGACCTGCTTACTTTAACAAAGAAAAAACCCTGTGGACAAACAGAAATAAAGTAAGTGAACCATTTCCTGTCTGAATCCCAACGGGAATTAAGCTGGCCATAGATGACCTGAATTTTTTTTTTTTTTTCGTTCAGCCAGTGAGCTAAACGAAAAAAAAATAAAGAAAAATTAACAAATTCCTCCATGCACACAAACAAAGTGGATGGAGGAATCTCCCTGGTGGTTCATTGTGTACTCACAGTGAGATATCTGACATCTAGACTAACCTAGAAGACCTAGGGGACTGGGCTGGAGGAACAGGGGTAATTTGGCCCCCCCATCCACCCCTGGCCAGTACTAATAAAATATGCTGTGCTAGTGGCCCTGAGGGGAGATACTTCACTATACAAGAATTTATCAGAGCAGGACCCACAATCAGTGAAACATGTTGGGCATTATAAAGCTAATCCATTCAGGCCTAAGATTACAAAGGATACAAGGGACGTCTTCCAGGACCAACTTCTTTTGAAAGGTCATGTGATCGAATGCTGATTGGAGGAATCTTCCCCCCCTGCCCCTTGTTAAAATGGGCTTCCAGATTCTGATAAGCACCCCGTCCACAGACCCCCCAACCACAGCACAGGGTTGTGAGGAAGAGGCCCTTGTCCCCATCAGCATGCTCCGATAAGGGTCTGGTATGGATCTTGAAGGGGACCCCACGCTGTTTAAAAAAAAAAAAAATTGGTGTACGGTTCCCCTTAAAATCCATACCAGATCCAAAGGGCCTGGTATGGATGGGGGGGGGGGGGGGGGCCCTACACTTTTTTTCCCCTGAATTTTCTATTGCCAGCATTCTTTTGTTTACATTACAGCTCTTAGTGGGGAAGCCCGCTGACAGCTCATCGGTTGTTTAAGGCCAGAGAGTGTTGAAGCCAGAGAGTCAGGATGACCACCAGGTGAATAGTATTTGCAGCAGGATGTCAAGAATGGCAGACTAGATGTTTTTTTCATAAGAAGATTCTTTTTTTATGTTACTATATCCTAATATACTAATGTAGCCTCTTCTGTTTCCCGCCTTCAGCACTCTGAAAAGGGCTCTAGATATCTTCAAACAACGTAAGTACTTGGAGGATAACGAGTAACATTCATGTGTAACTGTTATTATTTTGGATGGAGTAGGGATAGATTAAATCCGCTTTTATGTTATTGCTTTATTGCCACTAAAACACACAGTGATAAGAAATCC
The DNA here is from genome assembly GCA_037952835.1 of Lithobates septentrionalis. Taxonomy (NCBI): domain Eukaryota; kingdom Metazoa; phylum Chordata; class Amphibia; order Anura; family Ranidae; genus Lithobates; species Lithobates septentrionalis. The sequence continues at coordinate 1,490 of JBBDGP010005663.1, forward strand.
AAAGTTTTTGAGTTGTTACCAGAACAGAAAGTGAGGTCTTCCAATGGAGACACCCGTCCCAATGACAGATGCCTAAGGTGGGAATCCCCTCTACTTTATAGGGATTTTCTCTTGCTTTCTTTTGCATCTCCAGGATAAGAAGTGAAGGGAAATTTCCCGAACCAGACACAAATGACAATAAAAAAAACTAAAAATAATAATAATATAATAATAATAATTGATTAATTAATAATATAATATATATAAATATGTGTAGCACTGTCCCCGTAGGGCTTGCTGAGTGTTGACTTCATAGGCCTCTCTCTGGTTACCTGCAGCTGGTTGCTGATGGTTTCCTACTTGGTTGCCGATGGTTTCCCACTTTTTGCAGATGGTTTCCCACTTAGTTACCAAGGGTTTCCCACTTGGTTGCTAGGGGTTCCCACTTGCCTCACCCTTACTTCCGCTTGCTCATTACTCAATGATCAGTCCAGGGTATTTGTGTTTTTGTATTTCATTTGGAACTTGGATGGGAGAAGGGATGAGTGGGATACTCCAACTGGAACTATTCACAAATGATAAGGACAACACTCACTTGGCCTCACCGGATTGGTAGTAGAAGCAGTCACACTGCATAGACCATACAGCCACGTGTTTGAAAGGTTTAGGTCTTCTTGCTCTCACTAGCAGCAGACTTGATGCACTGCATTATCTTCAGGACACTCGCTAGCATCCCCTTTACTGACACCCGTCCACTGACCCTTCTAGCCCTCACTCAACAGGCCCCAAAGACACAGATCTGTACTAACAGTAGGCAGAATCAGATTCTTCCTGGTGTACCCCTTCCAGTCAGCTCTTCAGGACCTCTGGGTTCAGCTTCTCTATCTCTAGGCCCCTGGGTCGACCACCCAGGGCCGCACGGCCTCCTCCACAGAGGAAAGGTCAGCAGCCTCCTCCCACCTGGACTCTGTTCCCCGGCTCAACTAACTCTGAGCACATGTACTCTGGCTTTATATACAGTATCCCAACATGCAATGCAGCACTTTTCCTCTACCGATTACCGATACAATTTTTACAATTTTTTTTTTTTTAATTATTTTTTACAATTTTTTTTACATTTTTTTTTTGTTTACAATGCTTTCTTTTTTTGGGGGTGGGGGAAGGGGGAGTGGATGGTGTCAGTTTGTTTTTTATTTTATTTTTTTATTAGTTTTACAATTTAACCTTTTCAATATTTGTTTAGTGAAAACCCAAAATTCAGTATTTCAGAAAATTAGAATATTACATAAGATCAATAAAAAAAGGATTTTTAATACATAAATTGGCTTACTGAAAAGTATGTCCATGTACAGTATAGTATGAACTCAATACTTGGTCGGGGCTCCTTTTGCATGAATTATTGCATCAATGCGGCGTGGCATGGAGGGGATCAGCCTGTGGCACTGCTGAGGTGTTATGGAAGCCCAGGTTACTTTGATAGCGACCTTGAGCTCATCTGCATTGTTGGGTCTGGCATCTCTCATCTTCCTCTTGACAATACCCCACAGATTCTCTATGGGGTTTAGGTCAAGCTGGTTTGCTGGCCAATCAAGCACAGTGATACCATGATCATTAAACCAGGTATTGGTACTTTTGGCAGTGTGGGCAGATGGCAAGTCCTGCTGGAAAATGAAATCAGCATCTCCATAATGCTGATCAGCAGAGGGAAGCATGAAGTGCTCTAGAATTTCCTGGTAGAGGGCTGCTCTGACTTTGGACTCGATAAAACACAGTGGACCAGCAGATGACATGGCTCCCTGAATTATCACAGACTGTGGAAAATTTTGCATTTCATTTTGAAATCAAGGTCCCAGAGTCTGGAGGAAGAGTGGAGAGGCACAGAATCCAAGTTGCATGAGGTCCAGTGTTAAGTTACCAGAGTCAGTGGTGATTTGGGGAGCCAAGTCCTCTGCTGGTGTTGGTCCACATTGTTTTATTCAGTCCAAAGTCAGGGCAGCCCTCTACCAGGAAATTCTAGAGCACTTCATGCTTCCCTCTGCTGACGGGCTTTATGGAGATGGTGATTTCTTTTTCCAGCAGGACTTGGCATCTGCCCACACTGCCAAAAGTACCAATACCTGGTTTAATGATCATGGTATCAAGGTGCTTGATTGGGCAGCAAACTCGCCTGACCTAAACCCCATAGAGAATCTGTGGGGTATTGTCAAGAGGAAGATGAGAGACATCGGACCCAACAATGCAGGCGAGCTGAAGGCCGCTATCAAAGCAACCTGGGCTTCCATAACACGTCAGCAGTGCCACAGCCTGATCCCCTCCATGCCACACCACATTGATGCAGTAATTCATGCAAAAGGAGCCCCGACCAAGTATTGAGTGCACACTATACTTGTACATGGACATACTCTTCAGTAAGCCAACATTTCTGTATTAAAAATCCTTTTTTTTATTGGTCTTATGTAATATTCAAATTTTCTGAGATACTGAATTTTGGGTTTTCATGATCTGTAAGCCATAATCATCAAAATTAAAGGAAAAATATGCTTAAAATATATCGCTCTGTGTAATACATCTATATAAAATATGAGTTTCACTTTTTGAATTGAATAACTGAAATAAATTAACTTTTTGATGATATTCTAATTTTATGAGATGCACCTGTATATATAATCTTAAAACATTGTATTCCTAGAGTGCATATTTAAAATGTATGGGCATTCAACTGAGGATTGTTGCAAGAACTCTAAAAATAGAGCTTTGTAAATGTTTTTGATACATGGTACCAATGCACCTCATACAGACCTGCGTAATAAAAAGTCTCTAAGATAACAATATAACATAAAACAGGAACTACGTTGGGCATAATCTTGATCTTTGTACCCTTTTGGTAACTGTATGAGTGCAAATAAGGTCTTATCTTTCAGCGAAGGCCATTTTTGCAGAACAGTACATATTCTGTGAAAGTGAAAGAATACTCTGGATTGCTATATACAGTATGTTAATATATATATATATATATATATATATATATATATATATACATATATATACAGTATGTTAATGGTGTAGTGAACAAAACAAAATATGCACTAGGTAAAACTATCAGGGCTTTTCTGAGCCGAAATGTGACAACTCCAGTTTTGATCATGCGCTCTGTATTTATTTTTATGCCCTGCATAGGTGGTGCTTTGTCAGACCATTCAATGGGTGCATTGGCAGCCCATTAATTTCAATGGATGCACTTGCAGCCCACTTTTTTCAATGGGTGCATTGTCAGACTATTCATTTCAGTGGGAGTGTTGGCAGCCCATTCATTTCAAAGTGTGTGTTGGCAGCCCATTCTTTTCTTTTCAGTTGTTTTTATTGAGTTTACATAGTATTAACAAATGTTTCATAACATAAACATAATAGTTAATAAAGAATAACTATGAGTAGAAAGATATTATAGTTAACAGTTATATATCATAGTATATATATTTATTAAACTTTTCGAGTGTTCATTTGGGCCATGAGTTTCTTCTGATCAGAGGTGCTACTCCTCATTGGGAACTAACTGTGCTGTGGGAGACAGGCCAGCTCCCCCTCCTCTTTCACTAAAGCGTGTCCACATGACTCTTTACAGAATTAGCTACAATACTACTAAAATATTGGTAATTCTGAGATATAACTGAGCAATATCACTAGTATAACATAACAGAAAATAAAATAAAGAAGAAACCTTAATAACATATACTAAAATGTTATATTAGTGATCAGTTTGGCAGCCCATTCATTTCAGTGGGTGCATTGGCAGCCACTTTTTTCAATGGGTGTGTTGTCAGACTATTCATTCAATGGGTGTGTTGGCAGCCCTTTCATTTCAATGGGTGCGTCTGGAAGCGCATTCCTTTCAATGGGTGTCTTGGAAGCCCATTAATTTCAATAGGTGCACTGGCAGCCACTTTTTTCAATGGGTGTGTTGTCAGACCATTCATTCAATGGGTGTGTTGGCAGCCCTTTCATTTCAATGCGTGCGTCTGGAAGCGCATTCCTTTCAATGGGTGTGTTGGAAGCCCATTAATTTCAATAGGTGCACTGGCAGCCCACTTTTTTCAATGGGTGCATTGTCAGACCATTAATTTCCATGGGAGTGTTGGCAGCCCATTCATTTCATTGGGTGTGTTGGAAGTCCATTCATTTTAGTGGATGCGTTGGCAGCCCACATTTTTTAATGGGTGCATTGTCAGACCATTCATTCCGTGGGTGTGTTGGCAGCCCATTCATATCAATGGGTGTGTTGGCAGTGTATTCATTTCAATGGGTGCATTGGCAGCTCATTCATTTCAGTGGGTATGTTGGCAACCCATTAATTTCAATGGGTGTGTTGACAACCCATTCATTTCAGTGGGTGCACTGGAAGCATGACCAAGAGGAAAGCATGTCGGTTAGTTTTTTGAAAAGAGGTAGAAGGTTGTCCTAATATAATCCATCAAAACCGGGAGCGAGCTGGATGGCCAAATAGGGCAAAGAAGCAAGCTATTGGAACAGGAAGGCATCTCTCAGGGCGGCCAATTCAGAGGATGAGAGGTTAACCGACATGGCTTTGAACATGGTTGGGTTGACATATAAACCTGAAAGGGACACAAAGGCGTCAAAGAGAGATAATAGGTTAGGAAAAGAGACTCTAGGGGATGTTAGTGACATCAAGATACCGTCCGCGAATAAAGAAACCTTATGAGTGGGTCCCGCAACATCCACGCCTCTTATGAGCGGTGAGAGTTGGCATTCCTGAAAGGGTGCCCTTCCTGATAGAAAAAAGGGAGGATTCAAACCTGAAGTATTTAATTTTAGCCTAGGGGAATTATACAACGCTGTTAACCAGTGTAGGAATGAGGCACCAAAACCATAATGACAGAGCACAGACATCAAGTAGGGCCATGACGAAGTATCAAAGGCTTTATTCACATAGAATGATAAAAGCATAATTTCCAAGGAGCGATGTGTTGCAGCTGTATAATTCGTCTGCTGGCATCACCGGCCTGGCGTTGAGGAACGAACCCAACCACCTGGTCTTTTTTGATTAAGCGAGGGAGGAACAAATTTAGGCAGTTAGCCAAGATCTTAGTGAGGATTTTCATATCTATATTGATGAGCGAGATACTGTAGGTCTAAAGTTGGCCCATGAACAGTCTTAACAATCAGGTTTTGGTGATGGGAGTGAACATAGGGGTAAAGGTGCGCAGCCTATTAGCCAGCATTGCATTAGGTTTATTCGCTTTGGCATTCCATTTCTGGTGGGACCAGCGTAAAGTGCATTAATCGTTATCAGTAAGGCACAGATCCAATTCCGTTTGGGCCTGATCCAATAATCTGATCCAATAATGTGCAGTTAGCGGGGGTTGGAGTTTATTTAAAGGTAGCAGAGACAGACTCTAAATAAGATTCTAAGGTACATTGGAGCTTTTGGCACTCTCGTTTGCGTTTCATAGCTAATTGAATGATATGGCCCCGGAGCACTGTATGCCTCCCAAAGAGTCACGGGAGAGGAAAGAGATGCAGCATTAAGGCTAAAATATTCCGCAGAAGTTTTCAACAGGTCTGCCTGAGTGTTTTTAAGAGATAAAAGTGAATCATTCATAACCCAAGAGGAAAATTGAGTCTTACATAATGGAGAACGGCAAACAACTAGAACAGGGTCGTGGTCCAATCAAGGGGCAGCTAGTATAGATGTGGAGCATACCCGGGGAAGATGTTTACGTAGCATAAACATGTGGTCAATTCGCAAGTGAGAATGATGAGGGTGGGAGTAATAAGTGTAATCTTTACCCAATGGATGAAATTCCCTCCAAAGGTCCACCAGATCATGAGATTGCAAGAAATGAGAAAATTGTTTTGCATCAGGCGATGCGGCTATTCTTTCCGAGGGACATCTGCCCAGGGTAGAATTCAAGGTCACATTAGAGTCTCCTGCCAAGAGGAGAGTACCTTTTTGGTGAGATGTCAACAAGGCGCAGGGCAGCCTTGTGCATGGGTGCATTTTCAGACCATTCATTCAATTGGTGTATTGGCAGCCCATTCATTTCAGTGGGTGCACTGAAGCACATTCATTTCAATAAGTGCATTGGCAGCCCATTCAATTTAATAGGTGTGTTGGATGCCCATTCATTTTAGTGGATGCAGTGGCAGCCCATTTTTATTCAATGGGTGCATTGTCAGACCTTTCATTCAATGGGTGTGTTGGCAGCCCATTAATTTGAATGGGTGCATTGGCAGCCCATTCATTTAAATGGATGCACTGGCAGCCCCCTTTTTTCAATAGGTGCATTATCAGACCATTCATTCAATGGGTGTGTTGGCAGCCCATTCAGTGGGTGCACTGGAAGCATATTAATTTCAATAAGTGCATTGGAAGCCCATTCAATTGAATGGGTATATTGGAAGAGCCCATTAATTTCAATGGATGCGCTGGCAGCCTATTCATTTCAATTGGCAACGCACCTTAACTTGGGATATGACCAGCTTTAATGCACCACAAACAAATGCACATGGGGCCTTGAAGAGCCAGAATAGCCCAGTGCATTGTGTTGCACTCTCAAACTGTAATAGCAAAAGCTACAAAAATAGGTCAGTCCGAAGCACGATGGATCAAATTTTGTTTTTGAATTGAGGTTTCTACCATGCTCTTTCTAAAACAGTGCAATTATACATAAAAGACCTCATCTTTTTTAATATCTATATCATGTTGGCAACATATTTAAAATGATGTCCCTTCTGGAAGTTTGACCCAGCTAGAGTTTGCTACAAGGACCCAGTAACCTTCCCTTAGAAAATAGATTCATCATGTTAGCAGGATCTATTGTAGCATTGCTCTGAGTACTCCGCAGAGGAAGTGGTTCTTGTACAATAGCGCAACTTTTATATATAGACATTTTATAGAACTAGCAGACCCGGCATTGTCCTTCATCTTTTATAGTCAGAGAATGGAGTTAATAACCAGATTAGAGAAGCTGAGTGTTTGCACTGTTTGATACGGGGTTCGTACATCCATTAGGTGCAAAGAAAAGAGAAGTCCTTTGTCTTTTTTTATCTTTTGATATAGAGTATTTACTTAAATAGGTTTCGTTTGCACGCTCATGCCAAAAAGAAAAAATACTTCTACATTTCCTATGCCTTGAAAAGTTTTAAAGGACAAAACCAGTGGTGGTTGCGTACCGATCTACTTACCTTCAACTCTGCTCTTAAGTTCTGTGTAGCCCTGCCACAATCTTCAAGTCCTGGCTGCCTTTAGCCAATTCATTCCTATACCTTCATGGCAGCCTCCAGACATCCAGAGTAGTGTCAATCCAGCCATAGGCACAAATGAACTGAGTTGGGGATGTAACTAGGACCTTGATTCACCACCAGCAAGGACCATGCTGGCCTAGGGGCACCTCCCACCTTCCTCCTGCAACAGGAACGGAATAGACCACCACACACCTTAAAGGGGTTGTAAACCTTCATGTTTTTTCACTTAATGCATCCTATGCATTAAGGTGAAAAAACACCTGGCAGTGACCGCCCCCCCCCCCCAGCCTCCCCCCTTCCCGTTTTACTTACCTGAGCCCTGGAACTTGACCCAGCGGGGACATGCTGTCTCTCTGCAGGGGCTTCTCGGCTCCTGATTGGATAGATTGATAGCAGCCCAGCCATTGGCTTCCGTTGCTGTCAATCAAATCACACATACACCTACCTCCTGGAGAGTGTTCTTGATCTGGCCAACTGTTGTGAAGGGTGTTTTCTTCACCAGGGAAAGAATTCTTCGGTCATCCACCACAGTTGTTTTCCGTGGTCTTCCGGGTCTTTTGGTGTTGCTGAGCTCACCGGTGCGTTCTTTCTTTTTAAGGATGTTCCAAACAGTTGATTTGGCCACACCTAATGTTTTTGCTATCTCTCTGATGGGTTTGTTTTGTTTATTTCAGCCTAATGATGGTTTGCTTCACTGATAGTGACAGCTCTTTGGATCTCATATTGAGAGTTGACAAAAACAGATTCCAAAATAGCACACTTGAAATGAACTCTGGACCTTGTATCTGTAAATACCCTCAAATTAAAGCTGAAAGTCTGAAGTTAAAGCACATCTTGTTCATTTCATTTCAAATCCATTGTGGTGGGGTATAGAGCCAAAAAGATTAGAATTGTGTCGATGCCCCAATATTTATGGACCTGACTGTATATACTGCGGCAGGGCAGCTCTATTGTACGTTGTTTCCTGCAACAGATACTGTGGACGCACACGCCCACTTCACGGAGGAGGAGCCGTGTGCATGCCCGGTGGACCCGATTTCCGGCGGCCACCCGCGACCGCTCCGCAGAGAGGCAAAACGGGGATCTGCCTATGTAAACAAGGCGGATCCCCGTTCTGACAGGGGAGAACATGAAGATCTGCTGCTCCTAGTGATCAGGAACAGAGACCTCTGTGGTGTTCCTGTCAGCACTTCCCCCACACAGTAAGAGGGGACAAACAGGAATTACATTTAACCCTGTGATCGCCCCTGGTGTTAACCCCTTCCCTGCCAGTGTCATTTATACAGTAATCATTGCTTTTTTTTTTTTTTTTTTTTAGCACTGGTCACTGTATTGATGTCACCGGTACCCAAAAAGTGTCACTAAGGGTCAGATTTGTCCGCCACAAAGTCCCAGTCCCCCTAAAAATCGCTGATCGCCACCATCACTAGTAAAAACCATTAAAAAAATTGAAAGTCCATAAATCTATCCCGTAGTTTGCAGACGCTATAACTTTTGCACAAACCAATCAATATATGCTTATTGGGATTTTTTACCAAAAATATGTAGCAGAATACATATTGGCCTAAATTGATGAAGAAATTATTTTTTATTTTTTGTATATGTATTATAGCAGAAAGTAAAAAAAAATTTTTTTTTTTTTTTCAAAAGTCTTTTTTTGTTTATAGCGCAAAACATAAAATACGCAGAGGTGATCAAATACCACCAAAAGAAAGCTATATTTGTGAGAAAAAAAGTACATACATTTTTTTGGGGTACAGCGTTGCACGACCGCGCAATTGTCAGTTAAAGTAATGCAGTGCCGTATCACAAAAAATGGCCTGGTCATTAAGGGAGTAAATCCGCCTGGGGCTGACATGGAGGAACTCCCCCCATCTTGATTATTCACATTCTCTTGGACCCGCCTCCAGAAATAAAGGAATGTGCCCCCTTTTAGCAGAACAGGCTTTTTCTGGCACTTTTTGTTTACAAGTTTAAATCAGTATTTTTTGCTAGAAAATGACTTATCACCCCCAAACATTCTACTTTTTTCTTTTTTTTTTTCAGCAGAGACCCTAAGTAATAAAATGGTGACTGTTGCGATTTTTTTTTATGTCGCTCTGTATTTGTGCGGTGATTTTTCAAACGTATTTTTTTTTGGAAAATATACACTTTAATAAAAAAGGAATAGAAAAAAAAAAACAATATATAGCCCAATTTACATTGTAAAATGTGAAAGATGATGTTACGCTGAGTAAACAGATAACTAACCTGTCACGCTTAAGCCCAGGTTCACACTGTTGCGGGATTAAAATCATGCGAGTTCAGATGAACTCGCACAATTTTATTCCCGCATGTCAGTCCGACGATTTCATAGACATCTGTACGTTTTCCTGCACAGATGTCTATTGAAATCACACCTGAAATTGCCAATAGTGCAGAAACTACTTTTGGGAATCGGTGCAGTGCCGCAAAGTTGGCGTTGCACCAATTCGGACGGTTCCATTGCGGGCAATTGCCGCAGATTTGGCATACGATTTGACATGTCAAATCGCATACCAAAGAGCATCAATGTGAACCAGGGCTTAAAATTGCATACGCTCGTGGAATGACGACAAACTAAGCTACCTAAACTTCCACATAGGCGACGCTTTAAACATTTTTACAGGTTACCTGTTCAGAGTTACAGAGGAGGTCTAGCACAAGAATTATTGCTCTCGCTCTAACAGTGGCGATACCTCACATGTGTGGTGCGAACACTGTTTATATATGGGTGCATGACTTGCATATGCGTTTGGGGAACTTTAATTTTAATTTCTTGCTTTTACACTCTCCCTTTTAATTTTTTTTTCACTTGTATTGCTATTACAAGGAATGTAAACATCGCTTGAAATATAAATAAGGATGACAGGTCCTCTTTATGGAGAAATCTGGAGTCAAAAAGACCCCAAATCTCTCCTTTTCCGTAAAAGCAAAAGATTAAAAAAAAAAAAAATTGCTCCTTTTGTTTAAAAAAAATAAAAAATTGTTAACTTCCACCCAGACCCCTGGACCTGAATTGACATCATGATGTTGCTCTGGTCCTCCAAGACTATAGAGGCGATCAAAGAGGATCATGGTCTCTGGTAGCCTCTGTGACCAGCCAGCCACACCATTGGATCGTTTCTCAGGCGCCCCCTCCCCCCCCCCGCTGCTCCTGAAAGTGTGCCAGGGGCTCATGAGCCACTCAGACCTTTTCACGAGAAAGCCAGCCGCAGACTAAAAAAAATAAATACCAGAGTAATGGCTTCAGCCATAACCCTGATAAACCACTTCAAAGCTGCAACGTATATATACAAAAAAAGTACCTATTGCAGTCTTGCAGTGGTTAATGTTTTACTTCAACAAGTACAGAATGCATAGTTCTTTGCCAAAACACAGCTATGTCTCTGCCTCTTTTAGGGTTGCCACCCATCTGGGATTCATCTGGACAGTCCAGGTTTTGAATCATGAAAATGTTGGGTGAACCCTGTGTGTATTGGGTCCTTATCCACATAAGACCCACCTGGGGTCCCCTTTGAGTCCAAGATTTGTACATCGTTTTTTTTGTATGGTGAATTTCCATTGTTTTTACTGATCAAACACTGTAACACTGATTACAATTTCAATCTTTTTGAATAACATTTGTTATATTTCCTACCCTGGTTACTCCATTATCCACTGCCTACAAAGTCCCATTGGGGGGCATTTCTTATCAGGTTTTGAATCATGGGTCTGGGTTTTAGATCGCCTGAAACCTGGACACATTATTCAGACCGGACTCTGGCTTCCCAAGTAAGTGAGTGCCACAACTGCCGAGTGTGCATGGGCTTGTGTGTACCTAGGCACGCCCTAATCACCAGGGTTGCCTACCGTCCAGAGGGCTGGCTGCGGTTGTCTAAGCCAAGTGTGTGACACTCATTCTCACACTGCCCAGAACCAGCACAGTTCCCATGTCTGAACAGATGGAAGAGATGAGAGGGCTCTATCTGCTCCTCCTCCTCCTACCCCTCTGTGTCTACCTGCCTATGCTCCAATCCCTTGCACGCTGTGCCTCAGAAAAGTGCTGTGTGCACGGAAAATTTGAAGCCAGCAGCCGGCAGATACATTGTGGATAAAAGGAGCCGCGATGCCGGAGCCTCCATCTTCAGGTGAGTGAGCTCACCATCCAATGTCTGTGACTGAAGTCTCCCCATTCCCTCCCTTCTCTCTCCTGCCTCCGAGCAAGTGAGTACACTAAAGTAAGGGAGACTCAGGTGTAAGGAGTGCTCTGCAGATTCTAAAGTAAGGGGGGAATTTGGGAACTCTGATTTAAGGTGGAATTCTGGAACCTCTGATGTAATTGGGGGGCTTTGGTGAGCAGGGGTAAATGGTGTAGCGCTAATTAAGATACAAGGATTTTGAATTGCACAAAAGTATAAACCAAACAATCGTTCATAACAACAAATGTCCAGAAGAGATATTAAAGAAATTCTCTAGTACACATCTATTGTATAAAAAGTCTGAAGAATAATAAAGGTCCCATATAGATGGTAATATTATACACCACGTGGATAGCAGATTGAAGGGAGTGTCACAGAAATGTTGAATCCCCCGTGTGGAAGCAATGCAGGCTTACCGGAACCGTTGGACTCATAGAAACATACGTCCCCTGAGTCAGTAATGCTTGTATTGCCAACAGACAATGGAGTGGGGTCTCCCCGCAGACCGATGTAGGGTCTAGATGTTGTTTCTAGGACTCTAGGCAAAACTCTTCCATATATAACTCAATCTCGTGATAGCCGACCAGCTCGCAGACAACCAGATAAACCTGTATGAGTTATGTATGAGTATCAGAGTTCCCCTTTACACTAAAGTCTGCAACATTCCCACAAAAAAAAACAAAAAAACTTGCCATGCGCCGCAAAAGTGTTCGGGTTTTGTCTGAGGAACAGGTGGCAACCCTACTCTCTTTACTCCCGACATCAGTAACACTGCACAGTTCAAGTTGAACTCTAACGTGGGATTGCTGATCAGCCATCCAGGTCACTCACTGTAGGTCTTCTTAGGTGTTTTCTTCGATGGGTTTGTACCAGGCCTACCCTCGAGGATTCACTTTCTGAGGCTTCAAACGTACATATTATTTTACTGACGGTATCCTTTTCCTATCAACCTCTGCCCCATTCTCTTCCGGCTCTAAATGATAAGGGATTAAGCTACCCCCACCCAATGTATTCACCTAGGGAATGGGTCTCGCTAAGAAGAGTACTAACCCCTGCTTACAGGCCAAGCAGAAGCTGAACATGACTAGGACTTTTTTTTGCAAAGTCTGTGCGTGTTGCATACTGAGAAACTCTGGGGTGGGAACTAAAGGTTAGTATTTAAATTGGTGGCTGCTACTCAAGGGGGTGTAGGGGGAACATTTTATGGTCAACTTTGCTAAAAGCAAATTTGTTCTTTAACCACTTCAGCCCCAGAAGGATTTACCCCCTTCCTGACCAGAGCACTTTTTGCGATTTGGCGCCGCGTTGCCTTAAACTGACAATTGCGCGGTCGTGCGACGTTGTACCCAAACAATATTGACGTCCTTTTTTTACCACAAATAGAGCTTTCTTTTGCCGGTATTTGATCACCTCTGCGGTTTTTATTTTTTGCGCTTTAAACAAAAAAAGAGCGACAATTTTGAAAAAAAGGCATTATGTTTTACTTTTTGCTATAATAAATATCCCCAAAAATATATAAAAAAAACTATTTTTTTCCTCAGTTTAGGCCTATATGTATTCGTCTACATATTTTTGGTAAAAAAAATCGCAATACGCGTATATTGATTGGTTTGCGCAAAAATTATAGCGTCTACAAAATCGGGTATAGTTTTATGGCATTTTTATTATTTTTGTTTTATTAGTGTTAATGGCAGCGATCTGCGATTTTTTTTTTTTTTTTTTAATAGGACTGGACTGCGACATTATGGCCGACACATCGGACATTTTTTACACTATTTTGGGACCATTGTCATTTATACAGCGATCAGTGCTATAAAAATGCATTGATTACTATGTAAATGACACTGGCAGTGAAGGGGTTACCCACTAGGGGACGATGAAGGGGTTAAGTGTGTCCTAGGGAGTGATTCTAACTGTGGGGAGGATGGGCTACAACACACATGACAGCGATCACTGCTCCCGATGACAGAGAGCTGTAATCTCTGTCCTGTCACAAAGCAGAACGTGGAAATGCTTTGTTTACATCTCTGTGACATGATCGCAGGCACCCGGCAGACATCGAGGCCATGGGACCCGCGGTCACGGAGAACGCAGCGGGCTTTCTCCACCGCAGTGCCGCTTATTAAAGGGACGTACCTGGCCCACCAGTGCCATTCTGCCGACGTATATCGGCGTGCGCTGGTCGGGAAGTGGTTAAGGAAAATACATACAGAGGGAACATAATTTAAAAAAAAGTAAGATGTTGCTTTATCAATCAACATTAACTATTTTTAATCCTTATGCTCCTATATATCAGTAGATAGGAAGGTGTATTATATTTACTTGTTTTGAGCATTTTTTTTTACATTTCTCCCATTTCTTCCTGGTTTCTGACCTAGGCTAAAATGATGTTATACATCCCAGGACTCTTCATGGCCATTTTTATTTCTTTCATCTGGAGGAGGGGAGAGACTTTCTCAGCTGAGCACATGCTCCTGTCTGCATGCCTGAGCTAAGGGCAGATGGATTCCAGGAAGACATGCAACATGAATCATCTGCCTTTACTCAAGATGGCTGCGGCAAGAAATGCTAAGGGGGTGTTTTTCACAATGATTTCTCAACTAAATAAAGCATGGAGACATGGATGGATGGGTTACTTTGCTTGAATTTTTTGCATTCGGTGGGGCAGCAACAGGGGCTATATATCCTGCTGCTGCCATTTAGCAAAGCAACGCTGTACACCCCTGGCTACTGCTTAACCACAGTGCCCCATAGACCTTTACTTTCCTTAATAGCCACAAAGAAATGTAAGTCCACTCTGTGTGCACCAAAAGCCTCTGCAAACCAAGATATTACCTTGTAGTACCTAGCAGTAAGGTCATCACTGTGATGTACACAGCCTGTGCAGAGAGCAGAGCTATGGAAGGGGCCCAGCAGATCCCACTCACTACAGACTGCCTGCAAAAAAACTACAGGAGGGGGCGGAGACAAGACCAGTCACCCTGCACGAGGAGGGAGAGCAGCAGTAAGCGGTCTTTATTACAGGAAGCTCCTGCACAGGCAGTTGTGTTGTGCTGGATTAATGCACAGATCTGGAAGAAATACACAAATAAAACCAAGATTAGGCACAAAATACTCATATTATATATGTATGCTCAGAGAATAATTGTTTAGACTGGAGTTCAAGTAGAACTGACTTAGTCAAGGCCGTGGGGGAAGCTTTTCTTGCTTATACAGTATAAACCAATTGTAGGCCTTCTATGGTGTGCGCTCTTAGGTAGGACTTTTTTGAAGGTATCATATGGAATGGAGGTTCAATATGCATGTAGGAACCTACACTTGTCATAGACCAAAAGTATAAGCCCCAGATGTCATCTAATTCCACTTCTTGTATTTTGCTCAGAGATTGATAATGTCGGCCAGTGTCATATTCAGCTGGCGCAGTCCTTGCGAGACGAAGCAAGGAGGATGGAGGATTTCCGAGAGAAACAGAAAGCCGAACGTAAAAAGGTAAGATAAAATGCAATACTTTTGATGTCCATCAGGGGGAGCAAACAGTGTTTGAGCAACACAGACAGTTTTGATTTCCGATGACTGATCAGTTTGTTACTAAGTACCACTGTTCTCAATAAATGTGGTAAGTGAAATAGTACCACTTCTGGTGTCCTCCAGCTTCAACAACCACCTGTGGGTGCTATGGATGCTAAAGGGGCCCATCTGTTCTGCCCCACTAACTTGTCATTTTTATGTTTTGCATTGAACTGCTTCAGGTTATTCTTGTTTTGTAGTATGCTGACATCTAGTGGCGGTTTTTGGCCACTACAACTTGTTCACTAATGCAAATTTAGTTTCCCCCTCTGTCCACCCCTCCTGTTTAGTTCTAGTTGGTTCAGTCCTAGCTAGACCCTGACCATTTTCTTCCATGTTCCCTTAGTCAGGGCTAGTACTTCCAGAGACAGGGCACAGCAAAAGGCATTGTCATTTTACACTTCAAAAATTAGAGAAACTCTATACTGCAAATAGCTGAAAAAAGTTTGTGTTGGATTTAACTTCTGTGTCTAATTGAAGGGTTAAGGTGACTGTGGATGGTGCCCAGTCAGCAGGACGACTTTACTGTCTGGAAAGCCTGGGTCTAATTTGGTATGTCAATGCATAAAGTGGCATTTGCAACAAAACATTATGTTCTTCTCCAGCAATAAACATGCAGATCATACAACCACTGTTCTCCATATTGAACAAGCCTTTTTATTGCTAGTCAGTCACATGTACAACTGACTCTCTCACAGTGTCTCTGTCCTTACTCAGAGTAGGGACAACACTGTGCTACCCCAGCTTCTAAACCTGCAAACCTTTTTTAGGATTATATTCAAATCCAACTGATGAGATCATATCTGCCAGTGCAGAAGTGACAGGGTTGTTTGTGTTAATCAGCTCCCCAGCCCCCAACTCCCCTTCATGAACAAAGAGAACTATGTGGGATTTTTCCTTGCTGGAGTTTGCAGAAAAGAGCATCTAAAAAATGTTATGTTATGTGAATGAAGACATAACACAAAGGTAAACTAGGTGTGAACCCATTTTAGCTGTAAAAGTGGAAATACACTTTAAAACAAGAAGACCTGGAGAAAGCAACTGTACTGAATACATTCTTCACTTCAGTTTATTCAAATGATAAGGAGGGTATATCAAACAAGACAGTAATGCTAATAACAACATATTAAACATAGCCATGTGGCTGATAGAAGGCAGTGTTCAAAAAATGCTAGAAAAACGTAACGTGAATAAATTACCAGGACCAGATGACCAGATGACACCCTGGAGTTCTCTAGGATTTTTAAGGACGGCCTACTGAGTGGAATATTACCAGCTGATTGGCAAAAGGCAAAAGTGGTACCAATGTTCATAAAAAGGGCCTAGATAGATACCTGGAAAATACAGACCAGTCAGCCTAACATTAATAGTATGTAAACTATTATAAGGAATGATAAGGAACCATATCCAAGAATTTGCTGACAAAAATAGTATCATCGGTAGCAACCAACATAGATTTATGAAAGGCCGTTCTTGCCTGATCAACCTTTTAACTTTCTATGAGGAGGTAAACTGTCATTTGGATAGAGGAAGACCTGTGGATGTAGTATATCTAGATATTACTAAGGCATTTGATACACTTCCCCATAATTGCTTTATTTACAAAATAAGGTCTTTTGTCATTGATAAGATTGTATGTATTGTAGGTGGATAGAAAACTATCCAGGGGTGCGGCCAGAGAGTGATGATTAATGGGATATTTTCTGAATGGTCTAGAGTTTTAAGTGGGGTACCCCAGATCACTATCCTGGAATTAATAGTGTTTGCTGATGATACAAAACTAAGCAGAGCAATAACTTCATGGCAGAATATAGCAACTCTACAAAATTACCTAGTCGAAATAGAGGGGTAGGCAGTGATATGTCAGATGAGGTTAAATACTGGAAAATGTACAGTAATGCACTTGGGAGCTAAACATATGAATGCAAGTTACATGCAAGGGGGGAGAACCTCTGGGAGAATCAAGGATGGAAAGGGATCTGGGAGTCCTGATAGATGACAGACTCAGCATTAGCATGCAATGCCAAACTACAGCAAGCAAGGCCAGCAGAATATTGGCATGCATTCAAAAGGGTATTTACTCAAGAGATAAAACTAACATTTTACCATTTTAAAGAACTCTGGTTCAGCTACATCTTGAGTATGCTATCCAGTTCTGGTCACCAATCCTTAGAAAGGATGTCCTTGAACTGGAGTCCTGAGAAGGGCAACAAAGCTAATAAGGGGGCTAGGGGACCTCAGTTATAAGGAACGACTTGTCAGAAACCATGAACCAGACCGAGACAGAAGTACGGTAAAATCACACTTATTTATTAATAAAAATAAAAAGGTTAATAGAGTAAGTGTAGTCAAAGCATAGCCAGAGTTCAGTAACCAGATCGGGTAATCAGCCAAGCCAGAGTTCAGTAACCAGATCGGGCAATCAGCCAAGCCAGAGTTCAGTAACCAGATCGGGTAATCAGCCAAGCCAGAGTTCAGTAACCAGATCGGGTAATCAGCCAAGCCAGAGTTCAGTAACCAGATTGGGTAATCAGCCAAGCCAGAGTTCAGTAACCAGATCGGGTAATCAGCCAGGCCAGAAGTCAGGGATCCAAGTAGAGGAACAGCAAGCAGGATAAGGAGCCAGAAGGGATGTCAGCAAAGCCAGTCTTTGAACAGGAACAAAGGAGATGGTTTCTTGTGATGTGACTAAGGCGAATGCAGGAATAAAGTGAGCTGGACGTCTTTAAGTAGGCAGGACTAACGAGCAGATCCATAACAGCGGGTTAACTGTGGAGAGAGCAGAGAGCCGGCAGTTAGCCGACAGCTAAGCGGCCAGCTCAGAGAAGGAAGGGCTGAGCCAGCCCTGACATGACTACAAACATTAAACATATTCTCCCTGAAGAAGAGGTGCTTAAGAGGGCATATGATTGCAAAGTACAAATCTTTGGATGATGATACTAGCATTGGGAGGAAACTATGTAATCTAAGGTCTGAAGGCACATGGCCACACTCACACAATGAGGTTGGACGAGAGGTGGTTCAATCTTAAAGTGTAGATTCACCTTTACAGAAAAATCTGTAAGTTGAACTTACACAGGTCCCGCTGACCTGGACCACCGCAATCTCCGGTTCTAAGCCCCGGTATATCTGCGTCAGAAGCCCGGGGCTTAGAAATCTTCTCTCCATCCTCGCGTCTTCTCCATACCTGACAGGACAGACTATGCGGTTGCTGATTGGTCGGCGCCGCCCATGTGATGGCGCTGACCAATTAGAATGCATTCAGCTCAGGGGATTTCTAAGCCCAAGACATCTGGCGCAGATATACGGGGGCTTAGAACCGGAGATTGCCGCGGTCCAAGTTAGCGGGACCTGTGGGGGGGGATGGGGGCGAGGATGGGGACCTGTGTAAGTTCACCTTACAGAGTTTTCTGTAAAGGTGAACTTACCCTTTAAACTGCATAAGGGTCTCTTTACTGTTAGAGCAGTGATGATGTGGAACTCCATTCCCCCATTGGTGGTGTCAGCTAGGAGTGTAGATAAATTCAAAAAACTCTTATGCCCCGTACACACGGTCGGATTTTCCGATGGAAAATGTCCGATCGGAGCGTGTTGTCGGAAATTCCGACCGTGTGTGGGCTCCATTGGACATTTTCCATCGGATTTTCCGACACACAAAGTTGGAGAGCAGGAGATAAAATTTTCCGACAACAAAATCCGTTGTCGGAAATTCCGATCGTGTGTACACAAATCCGACGGACAAAGTGCCACGCATGCTCAGAATAAATAAAGAGATGAAAGCTATTGGCCACTGCCCCGTTTAGAGTCCCAACGTACGTGTTTTACGTCACCGCGTTCAGAACGATCGGACTTTCCGACAACTTTGTGTGACCGTGTGTATGCAAGACAAGTTTGAGCCAACATCCGTCGGAAAAAATCCTAGGATTTTGTTGTCGGAATGTCCGATCAATGTCCGACCGTGTGTACGGGGCATTAGATGTGTTTCTTAATGAACACAATGTAATATGGAAAATGGTAGTGACAAACACACACAGATTGAATTGGATGGATCAGTGTTTTTATTCAACCATACAAACTATAAATCTGGAACATCTCCTGGTTTTGTTGCTTGTCCATGACTGATACGGAACTGGCCAAACACAGTAAAGGTTTAGGCTGGTATCACACAGGAAACTAGGCACTGGATACCCCTGTATTTCGGTCAGAAACAAATGATAAAGTCATGTGTCAGAGCTGGCATTTGGCCGTAAGGGAACAAATACCTTCAGTGTTTCCTATTATGCTGAAATGCTGCCAGAACACTACTATCAGTGATGGATTATAATTGTCTACTTTTCATATACTGATAGTGAATACGTGACTGGGCATTATAACCCAGTTCTTTGCATGGTCTTCTGGCACTCATAAAGGTCATGGTTTCCTCTTGGCGATTTTCCGAACATCATTCTTACACCATTATTATTGTGTGTGATATGTTCTCGATAGACCTGTTGGTTCTTTGGATATGCTGAGGGGACCTGTGATTAAGATAATATTTGCTAAATTCATTTGGGCTAAGCTGTGGTGTCAGTGGCGATCCAGTGGTGGACGTCTAGTTGAGTGTAGGCCTTTCACTGCTTGTTTTTTGGAGGTATAAACCTACACCTCTAGTAAAAGGGCAACCCACAGCATTATGGTTCCAGGTCAGGCGACCTAAAGCCTTGGCAGTCATGCCCTGGAGTTCTGCAGTGGCCTTGGACTGATGCTGGGTCTTGGTCCACTTTAATGGAAACCTGGAACAAGTATAGACATAAGGACTTCTCACTTTTCATTTTCTGCATTCCTCTCCTGCGTTTCTGACTCAGAAGTTAAAAAGCCAGGCATCTAGTACTTGAAGAAAGAAGGCTAGCAATGGTATCTCCCATATTTCTCTGGTGATATCTGTACATTAAGTGTAAGGAAAGCCTATCCTTGTATCCTTAAAAAAAAAAAAGACCTTAATTTCGACTTCCTTGTTGAATCTAATGCAAAATTGTGATTTTGCTAAATGCTACATATATATTTTTTTCAGTCTGTCTAGATTTTTTTTTCTGGAGGTTATTCCTGTTCTTGAAATAGGAGATCTTCCCCTTTTTTTCTCTTTCCTGCTCTTTTTCTTTCCTTTGTTGTATCACCCCCTTTGATCTGTCAGTGAGCTATATGACATGAGGCATTGTGCCGCATATGAGCTGTGGTGGTGGTGGGGGGTGGGTCCCTTTATTCCGTCCTCCTATCCCCACCAATTCTATGGCCTATGGGTATACATATGATCGCTAAATGTCATCCCAATTTTCCACGTTCTCTTAATATTGACCCCAAAAAAGCGATAAGGACATATGAACATACCTGCCTCTCCTTTTTTTTTTTTTTTGTTTGTTGTTGCTCACTGAGCTAAGTACTAAGTACAAGGCAATGCTTGCTGAAATATATATCTCTATTTCACCTTTATGACCCCCTGTACCACGGTGTGTGTGTGTGTGTGTGTGTGTGTATATGTATATATATATATATATATATATATATATATATATATATATATATATATATATATATATATATGTATGTATGTATGTATGTATGTATGTATGTATGTATGTATGTATGTATGTGTGTGTGTGTATGTGTATATATATATGTATATAATCATACTGGTTGATTTTCTCTCTGTGGGTAAGTGTTAATATTTTGTTTTTATCTTTGAAATTTTCAATAAAAACTATTGGACAAGAAACGGGTGGTGTTGAGGCAAGGTTCTAACAGGTAAACATAAACAGGGGTGGGGCTTTCAACACCATCTGTCTTCCATGTAATTAATGTAGCCTCCTCTAGTGTGCTACTAGTGTGAGAGTAGGTAAACCATATCCTCACTCATGCTTAACCAGTGAGTCTCTAATTGGGTCAGGGTTATTAGTGTTCAGGGCAGCATGACTCATACAGACAGCTCTCTGGTGCCTCCCCCTGGTACTAGAAACTTGGAGAACATTCTAGAGACTAGAAGCCGGAGGCTAGGAGGGTATTTTAGGGTAACTTAGCTAATCCCCAAGCGGTGGACCTGGCAGGGGACTAAGTGAGCCCTTAAATATGGATCATGCTGGGAGGGGAATTGGGTGGAAGATAGAGATGCAGTGCTAAGGGGACTGTTGGCTCCCCTCGAGGGACCCCTGCCTGGAAGGATCCTACTATAGGAGTAGTTGGAATGAGGCTTTCCTGACAGGCAGCAGGAGCAAGGAGAGGACAGTGTGAGTACTGCAGCACGGTGCAGGGAATTACATAGGAAGAGACTGCCACATGTAGCAAGGCTCTCTGGAAGATAGTGATGTCTTTAAATCTTCCCTACCTTGACCTGGGAGAATCTCTAGAGAGTCAGTGGGGTAGACTGTGTAGAAACAGCCAGGTGGGGTGGTGAAGAGGCAGTCAGGTAGGCTGGTGAAGAGGCAGTCGGGTAGACTGGTGAAGAGGCAGCCAGGTGGGCTGGTGAAAAGGCAGCCAGGTGGGCTAGTGAAGAGGCAGCTAGGTGGGCTGGTGAAGAGACAGTCAGGTAGATTGGTGAAGAGGCAGCCAGGTGGGCTGGTGAAGAGGCAACCAGGTGGGCTAACATTTCATGCAGAAGTAGAGCTGGGATCAGTATCTACAAGGGAGTGGAGGTACTCCAGGATGCAGTTCACAACACATTTTGCTACTTTCTAAAGGGACTGAGAGTTCTTAGCTTGTAAGGGGCTGTTGCTGATCTAACAAAGATTGTGAGCTAATTAATCAGAGCTGTAAAATCAAATGAGGAGCAATAAATTGGAGTTGTACAAGATGAAGGAGAAGAACAAAGTGGAGCTGTGTACATAGGGAGGAAATTGTCCCTGGTTTTGTTACTTTTAAGTTGGGCATCCCGTAATTCCCATCCCCACTCAAGTTATTACCCCCTAATAAAACAAAAACAAAGCTCAAGGACTGGTCAATGTGTTCAGATGCAAGCTGAAGTTGTTGTATGCCTGGCTGTGCAGCAGTGGGGAACCCTGTCATTTGCAACCACTACGGGGGTAGTGCTACATTAATATTTATCATCTGTACCCTGAAGATTTGACAACAATTCACAATTTCATCCAAGTAAATCCAATAATTGACACCTGTGCATGTAAGCAGGGGTTAGTACCCCTTTTAGGGAAACTCCTCCCCTGGCTGAATGTATTGGTTGGGCTAGCTTAGTCACTTATTATCTAGAGCCAGAAGAGCATGAGGCAGAGGGTGAAGGGGTAAAAGGGTACCCTTAGTATACTGCCATGTAAGCTTGAAGCCTTAGGAAGTGAACCCTTCGGGGTAGGTACAGGTTTAGCTGGAGAACCCATCAATGGGGACCTACAGCGGGGACAATGGAAGAGAAGAGGTGGTGGTGAAGGGTGTTTTGACCAAAAACTCTACATTATGTTTCTGCTACAGTAAGTGTTAAAAGGTTGAACGTGTGGACATTCCTTGTTTCTGGAGGTGGGTCTCAGGTCTGGAGAGTATCATATGGAGTGATCAAGATGGTGGAGTTTCTCAATGTTACATGTGTGGGTGTGTATCCTATCTCATTCCTGTACATCAGGACAGTGGGAAGGGCCCTTGGCCCATGGTTGTTGACGGTGGCAAATAGGGGTGCTGAAATTAATCGTTGCATTGATACATCGCGATTCGGGTGTCCCTGATGCGGCATCGATGCAAAAGGACCAGAAAATCGATTGCGGGTGACGTCATGACGACTAGCCCCGCCCCTCCCGGGAAAGCGCTCGGAGCGTATTCTTAAAATCACTTTATTTTAATAAATGCCGTGTTACAATGAATGAAGTGCACCGCTGTATGTGCTTTTTAAAAAAATATACAAACAAGACCTTTAATTACCTTTAATTAGTGTCCACTTGTGTCATGGGTGGAGACCTTATGATTCTCCCATTTAGAAGAGTGCAATGCTCTCATGGTTCAGAGATGCAGGTTCTCCCACTCCATGGATAGTGTAGGACCCACTGATTATGGGGTACTTTGTCGCAGTAAGTGGGCTTAGCACCATATAACAATATGGTGTGACCAAATCCCCATATTTTTTGATAATGTTTTTTGGAAATGTTTAGGTGTTTTAAACTAGCCTTGCTTGAGGTAAATGTCTTTTTTGCATGTGTGCGCTGTAATATTTTCTTCTTTTAAAAAAATATGTCACTTCATACCGAATTTCACAGTAGTACAATACATCCCGCTCATGTGACTCGCGGGCCCCCCGCCCCGCCTCTCTCGGCTCTCCTCTCACGTCTCCTGAGTCCTGACGTCAGCGGGGAATTCTCAGCCCCACCCGCTGACTATAGCTATCGTATCAGAAGAGAGGCGGGCGGGACTGAGAATTCCCCGCCTGACCGCTGACGTCAGGACTCAGGAGACGTGAGAGGAGAGTGGAGAGAGGTGTGTGGGGGGGGGGGGGGGCGGGAGTCACATGAGCGGGATGTATTGTACTACTGTGAAATTCGGTATGAAGTGACATATTTTTTTAAAAAGCACATACAGTACAGCGGTGCACTTCATTCATTGTAACACAGCATTTATTAATAGAAAGTAATTTTAAAAACAGTAAGTAGAGTACAAATGTGTACTCTACTTACCCCTCACACTCTGTGCTGACAGGTTCCTGGCTATCCTGTGCACATTCCACTGTTAACTCCTAGTGTGCTGGAAGGTGCAAACAGGAATGCCAAGGAACTGTCAGCACCAGTGGTGGCCCGTGCATTGTGGGGGGGTTAGTGAAGTGATGGCTGCGTTTGACGGGCACAAGTGGCTGCGTTTGACGGGCACAAGTGGCTGCGTTTGACGGGCACAAGTGGCTGCGTTTGACTGGCACAAGTGGCTGCGATTGACTGGCACAAGTGGCTACGTTTGACGGGCACAAGTGGCTGCGTTTGACGGGCCCAAGTGGCTGCGTTTGACGGGCCCAAGTGGCTGCGTTTGACGGGCCCAAGTGGCTGCGTTTGACGGGCCCAAGTGGCTGCCTTTGACGGGCACAAGTGGCTGCGTTTGACGGGCACAGGTGGCTACGTATGATGGGCACAAGTGGCTGCGTTTGACGGGCAGTTGGGCACAAGTGGCTGCGTTTGGGCACAGGTGGCTGCGTTTGACAGGCACAGGTAGCTGGGTTTGACGGGCACAGGTGGCTGGGTTTGACGGGCACAAGTGGCTGCGTTTGACGGGCACAAGTGGCTGCGTTTGACGGGCACAAGTGGCTGGGTTTGACGGGCACAAGTGGCTGCGTTTGACGGGCACAAGTGGCTGCGTTTGACGGGCACAAGTGGCTGCGTTTGACGGGCACAAGTGGCTGCGTTTGACGGGCACAAGTGGCTGCGTTTGACGGGCACAAGTGGCTGCGTTTGACGGGCACAAGTGGCTGCGTTTGACGGGCACAAGTGGCTGCGTTTGACGGGCACAAGTGGCTGCATTTGACAGGCACAGTGGCTGTCCACGGCGCTGGCAATACTACTGTGGGCTTGCAGCTTCACAGCCGGGTGCGCATGTCTCACTGCGCTTTCCTGCATAGCCGGTCAATCTTTTGGGAACTGTGATGTGTCCCAGAAGATTGCAGGGTGGAAGGGCCACCTAGGCGGCCCAAGCGGAAGTGGGAGCTCGTCAGTAATCGTGATGCATCGCAGAATCGAATCGTTGACCAGATAATCGTAATCAAATCAAATCGTGAGACCAGTGAAGATGCGCACCCCTAGTGGCAAATTGGGGCCCTGCTAACATGCACACTTCCTGACACCAAGGGATGGCATTATGTAGCTAGAACTGAGTGGTTCTTCAATTCTTACACCTCCCATCCTGTTTTTGGACAATTGGCATCTGCTTTGACACATTCCATGGTAGGTGCTGGAGCCACCTGTGTATATAAATGTTGGAGCATGTTCCTGACACTTATTAGAATGAATCAAGTGGCTTGGATAGGATGCGAACTGTCTTCAAGATTTAAGAACAAGTTCAGTTGAATGCGACTAACCACTTCAAGCTATTCCATGACCTGGATGAGTAAAAACTTTCACAGGCAAACTGGCAAACTGAGGAAATGCTTTCTCCTGCCTGCAGCAGACTGATGACATCATCTTAGCCTAGTCAGATACTGGACTGAAGGGTAGCTTTTTGATGATATAAATGTTTTTTTTTTTTTAAGTATACTATTTCTGTATTATGTATTGTATGTTAGAAATGTAATCATGCACATTTTTTAACTTACTGAGAGGACCACTTTGAGTCTGTGAATTGCTTCGAATTGCTGGCAAATTGGGCCCAGTTGAATCTCATTTTGGGCAGGCTGATCTGGTCATACCTAGTTTGCAGTCATACCATTACCTGCAATAGGATTTTCATCTTCTTATCCTGTTTCTTATTGCAGAAACTTGTATGGATTTTGCTTGATGGGCGTAGATTGCTGGATCATCACAGGTTGCTGGATTATCTCTCATCGTAGTTTATACTCTAAGGCAGTGATGGCGAACCTTTTTAAGCCCGAGTGCCCAAACTGCAACAGAAAACGACTTATTTTTTTCAAAGTGCCAACACTGCAATTAAACCTGAATACCGAGGTTTTAGTTTAGAAAAAAACAACCCGTACAGTTGTCCAAACTAATTAACAGCTTTTGTTTAAAAAGAAAAACACAATAACAGAGCTTTCCGTTAAACATTTTTTTTTTATTGAAAAAAAACAACAACTGTACACGTGCATGTATTTGAAAATGCCCAGCAAAGGCATCTTTACCAATGCCCAGCCAAGGCATCTTTACCAATGCCCAGCAAAGCCATCTTTACCAATGCCCAGCGAAGCCATCTTTAGCAATGCCCAGCCAAGGCATCTTTACCAATGCCCAGCCAAGGCATCTTTACCAATGCCCAGCCAAGCCATCTTTAGCAATGCCCAGCTAAGCCATCTTTAGCAATGCCCAGCCAAGCCATCTTTACCAATGCCCAGCCAAGCCATCTTTACCAATGCCCATCCAAGCCATCTTTACCAATGCCCATCCAAGCCATCTTTACCAATACCCAGCCATGCCATCTTTACCAATGCCCAGCCAAGCCATCTTTACCAATGCCCAGCAAAGGCATCTTTACCAATGCCCAGCAAAGGCATCTTTACCAATGCCCAGCAAAGGCATCTTTATCAATGCCCAGCAAAGGCATCTTTACCAATGCCCAACAAAGGCATCTTTGAAAATGCTGCAAAGTGCTGCAGAGTATGGGCAGAGTATGGGCAGAGTACTGCAGAGTATTGCAGAGTATGGACAGAGTACCTCAGAGTACTGCAGAGTATGGGCAGAGTATGGGTACTGAGCAGCGCTTTGGGCTGGATCTGTGGTGCCCACATCGCTGCTCAGTAACCATACTCTGCAAACGATCTCTCTGCCTCCCCCTCTCCCCTCACACTGTAGGGTGCGCGGGAGCAAGATTCTGGGAGGACGTCCATAGACGCCCTCCCAGAATATGAAGACCACGCTGTAGCCGTCTTTCGGCTATGGTGGGTCGGCAAGTGGATAATAACTCACATTTTACTCTTTGAAATCTGGGCTGCAGTGTGGTGTCAGTTCCCGGGCGCTCCGGTGTGTCCGATGAAGGGATTTCCCACAGGTGCGTCGGCAGGGAACTTCAGATGAAGAGATGTCAGATAAAGAGAACGGGGGGCGTGGCTTCAGCGCTCTCGTTTGGCACGTGCGTCACGCCCACTCGGACACATCACCGCTAGCCCCAGAGAACTATGGGAGATGTAGTTCGCGGGCGCGGTGTAGACGATTTGTCAGTGTAATTTCTGAATTGTCACGGTGTGCCCACAGAGACAGCTCGACGTGCTGGCAGCGGCACGCGTGCCACGTGTTCGCCACCACTGCTCTAAGGCAAACAAAGATCTCACTTTCTGTGACAGAATTTGAAACCTGTTTTACTTCTTTACTTTTTTTTTGCCGTCATTCATTCCAGTGCATCCTGTTAGATTAGGTTATTTTTGGTTGTTGTTACAGGTGTGCAGCCAGTATGGTCTCACTGGGCCTCTGCATGGAAAGTGTTTTTGTTTTTTGTTGCTAGCAATAACCATCAGATTTATCATTTCACTGTCCATACTGCATTAGAAGTATGAGGTTTCTAGGGTCAACAAGAAGAGTTTTTTCCACTCATGTCCTCTTATGAGACCTGTTTTAGTATTGCTTTGAGACATGCTTTGAGGTAGTTTTTTTTTTTTTTTTCTTATATGTACAGTATCATAGTTAGATTTCTGAAATCATGTTTAAGCAGAACCTTTGCCCAAATGTTACTCACGTGTAGTTGGGTTATTGTATTCACACAAATCTTGTTCCTCTTTGAAAAGTGTTTCTATGTTCTGCGCATGTTTCTCTTTATGCACCTTTGTCTCTTTTATGCCTTTACTTTTTGCATTTAACTACTGCATTGCATCTTGGAGATGCCACATTGAAAAGTTTGTAAGGAACTGTGACAGGAACTTTAAAAGAATTGACCCTATTTGTTGCATGGTGGGAAGTTGTCCTCAATCACCTGAAAGGTTGCTAAGGAAAGAAGGTCATTCTGCTGAGGCAGTCAAAGATATATGAGGTGTGTTCAGAAAGTAATGAGAATGATATTTTAAAAAATATTTTATTGAAAAAATTTACACTTGAATATTGTCTTCTTCAAAGTATGCACCTTGTGAGTGTACACAAGGCTCCCAGCATTTTTTTTCCGTTCTTCATAGCATCCCTGGAAGTCTTCAAGTGGGATGGTTCTCAGAGCATGCGTAGTGGCTCTTTGGACATTACCCACACTACCAAAATTGTGTCCTTTCAAACCCTTCTTCATCTTTGGCAATATGTAAAAGTCGCAAGTCGGGGCTGTCGGGTGGATGGGGAAGCACTGTGTTTTTCAGCCAAAAACTCTGACAGCCAAAGCACTGTGACTTTTCGTGATGAAGAATCCAAGTTGAGCTGATCTCGGGATGCACGCAAAAAACTTTGTCTCAAGTGACCAAGAACTTCTAGGTAAAATCTTTGATTCACAGTTTGACCAGTAGGTACAAATTCCTTATTGACAATTCCACGCAAATCAAAAACAATGACCCATGATTTGACTTTTGATTTGCTCATTCCAACTTTCTTGGAGCGAGGTGATGTGGGAGTGTGCCATTCTGAACTTTGTTTCTTCATCTCAGGATCGTACTCATGCACCCAGGATTCATCTCCTGTGATCACTTGACTCAAAAAATCAAGCTCTCTTTCCAAACAGGCCAACAGGTCTTGGCAAATTAGTTGATGGTGTTCCTTCTGATCAGGCGACAAGTTCTTTGGAACAAGTTTCGCACACACTTTTCTCATGTTCAAATCCTGAGCCACGGTTTCATGAATAATTGACTTGGTGATTCCCGTTTCCTCTGCAATCATTCTGATAGTGAGCCGTCAGTCACGGTTGAGGACAGACCTCACTGCATCCACATTCTGTTCCGTTTTTGACAAAGAGGGGCGTCCTGATCATTGTTCGTCTTCAACACCTTCTCGTCCTTCCTTGAAGGCCTTGTGCCATCGGTACACTTGTGCAGATGATGGCGCGGCTTCTTTATAAGCTCTCCTCACCATTTCCAAAGTGATGCGCTTTTACCCAATTTCACACTAAATTTTATCTATAGTGCTGTCCCAAAGTCGCTTGCATTTTTCCTAATAAAAGGCACTTGAGTAGGGTGCCACAAAAAAAATGTCTCAAATCTGACAGGGCTGAAATGCAACTGATCAGTGTTCTAACATATACCTGCCCCCCCCCCCCCCCCCGGCCCAAGTGACCTTGGCCAGCTTCTCCCTTCACAGAGCCATTTTTTCGAGCGTAGGAACTTCATTCTCATTATATTCTGGACATACCTCGTAATGTTGCTTTAGGTGAGAGGGGAATTGGAACTGTCATGAGATCCCAGGATGGAGTTCCTCTGCCCTGGAAGAGAGTGGGGTCAAGTTCCCCCAGAAATCTTGGAAGCATGTGAGAGACTCAAGGAAACAGCATAGAATTGCATTAAGCAGCTAGAAGTAATGTCATTGAAATGAGTGTCTGATCTGGGGATCAGGAGGTTATGTGACATTACATATAAGAAGTCTTCAGTAAAACATTCTAAGTGCACGGAATAACAGATTTCTATTCCTTCCAATATCATTAGTAAAAGAGGACACAATGGAAGAAGAAATTGGACTCTTGGAAGGGGAAATGTGAGATGTCCTGGAATAAACTGTGGCACCCAGATGTGAAATACAGATTTGTAGAAGGATGGGGTTGAGTCTCAGAAGTCCCTGTGCAGCAAAATCACTGAGTGTTGCAGGACATGGCCTGGGCACAATGACTTAACGTGCAACCCTGGAAGCTCACTGCGTTTTTCCCCACTTACTTCACATGTGGCCCTCTGGGCTAAGCATTGAAGATCTTCCAGTGCTAACTAGGTTCACTTCTTCGGCATGTATAAGCCTTACCATGGTGGCTCATACACCATGGGAAAACTCCCCCCCCCCCCAAAAAAAAACTCTATGAACTGTGTTCAGCTCTCCTGTGGGCAGGCTGACTGGTTAGTGTCTCTCAGCAATAGGTATAATGGAAAGGCCTTTGGTTTACTTGCTTGGAAATAGAGAGAGGAAATTGAAAAGTCTAGCACACGGAATCTTTTTTACTGGAAAGCAATTACATCACTCCATTGCGTTTCATACAGTCCAAAACGGGTCTCAGCTATGTAATTATTTGTATGGACAACTCTCAATGAATTGGAATGTTGCCTGGTAAGATAAGCGTGCTGAACTTTCCACCTTATTACACTAGGAACAATGGCAACACTGTTCGTTGCCCACGGTAGGTGAGCTCTGATATTTTGTACTTCTTATTTTAAGGCTGGGTTCACACTATTATGAAGTGGATGTGGGTTTTCCCTGCATCCAATTTGCATAGCAGGAGATTGTGACTGGCTCTCTATGGAGTGGCCATGGTGTAAATTGCACAGGAGTCCTGTGCATCTTTTGGTCCATTTTAGGTCTGAATTCAGACCAAAATTTGGTCTTAAATCAGACCTGTGAATGGAGACGCAATGGACTCCTGCTGTAAGCCGCTATGTTTTCCAGTGTGAACCCAGCCTAAAGTATAGGGCCTTTCCTTTACACCATGGGTGCTCAACCTGTGGCCCTCCAGCTGTTGCAGAACTACAAGTCCCATTGTGCCTCTGCCTTTGGGGGTCATGATTGTAACTGTTAGTTTTGCAATGCCTCATGGGACTTGTAGTTTTGCAACAGCTGCAGGGTCACAGGTTGAGCATGCCTGCCGTACAATATCAAAAAGATGGAGGTAAATTGTGTCTGCTATTAACTGGCCATCATCCCTCTAATGTCAATAGAAATAGAAGATTTTCCCCTCGAGGTGGGACTTGAAAGGCACAGATTGTGAAACAGTATTTATAATCACAGTATTTTAAAAGTATCAAAAAGATTTACAAAAAGTAATGCAATATAAAAACATGAAATATTAGCCCAACATGATTATAAGCAACATTGCGTGTAATTTGAAAGAATGATACGCATACGTGATGAAAATGATAGATACTGTTTGCATACGTAGTTCCTACGCATTACGGAGTATATAAACTCCTTCTTCAGGAATAATTCGATATGCAAAGATGAGTAACATCTGCATTACTTTTTGTAAACCTTTCTGATACTATTAAAATACTGTGATTTTTTTTTTAAATACTGTTTCACAATCTGTGCCTTTAAAATCCCACCTCGAGGGGAAAATCTTCTATTTCTATTGACCCTATGGTACAAAGAATGGAGCCTTTACCTTACGCCATATAGTAGAGGGAGTGGAGCATTTTTCTTACACCCTATGATAGAAAGAGTAAAGCCCTTTCCTTACACCCTATTGTAGAAGGAGTAAAGCCCTTTCCTTACAACATATGGTAGAGAGGGTAGAGCCTTTTGCTGCATACACACGAGCAGAATGTCCGACAGAAAAAGTCCGACGGAAGCTTTTCATCGTATATTCCGATCGTGTGTAGGCCTCATCTGACTTTTTTTTTTAGAAAATTCTGACGGACATGTTCTAAATATTTCCGATGGAACCAATTCCTATCGGGAAAACCGATCGTCTGTATGCTGTTCCGACGGACCAAAAACGACGCATGCTCTGAAGCAAGTACGAGACGGAAGCTATTGACTACTGTTTATTGAACTTCAGTTTTCTAGTATGTGTTGTACGTCACCGCGTTCTGGACGGTCAGAGTTTGGTCGGACTTTGGTTTGACCGTGTGTAGGCAAGACTGCTTGAAATGGAATTCCGTCAGAGTTCCGTCTGAGAAACCTTCAGAGTTTATTCTGACGGTAAAACCGGTCGTGTGTACAGGGCATTTCACTTCCACCCTCAACCACTACACAGAAGAGCTCAAGAATGCTAGGGCAAGCCATGGCATTTGAAAGAAGTAGAGGTCCATGTCAGAGCGCAAGCAGTGGATGACAGAGGTTAGGAAGGCGGCTGTCAGTTTTTAAGATTTTATCTTTTAAATGAAGCAGTAACTGAGTCCATTCGAAGGCAAATCAGCCTCTAGTACAACAAACCAGTAGATGGAGAGGGAAACGGGAAGTCTCTAAAGGTTTTACATTTGCATATTATTATTTATCAACAGTCATTTTTATTCATCCTTTACTTATCAGCTTTATCGTGATGGGTCAATGGAAATTATTACATCAAGTTCAGGAGAAGGTTTACCTGGAAGCAAAACGGCCTCAAAAATTCAGCTTGCTGTTCTTATCCACCACAAGACCAAAGAAGAATGCCCCCCTTAGTGGGACTTTAATAGACCACCAACTCTTATGATAAAAAAAATATAAGTTTTTAATGGTATACTATAAAAAGACGTGAAGACGTCTACAACATACAAAAATACATTCCATACAGAATTGAATGTATTTTTGTATTTTTTATCATAAGAGTTGGTGGTCTATTAAAGTCCCACTAAGGGGGGCATT
This sequence comes from Lithobates septentrionalis, assembly GCA_037952835.1. Taxonomy (NCBI): domain Eukaryota; kingdom Metazoa; phylum Chordata; class Amphibia; order Anura; family Ranidae; genus Lithobates; species Lithobates septentrionalis. The sequence goes on from JBBDGP010005663.1 coordinate 33,519, forward strand.
CTTCTTTGGTCTAATACGTGAGAGATGGGACCACCACACTCTACATTTGACAAGATGGAAGCCTCTTTCTTTCTTATCCACCACAAGGAGCTTCTATGATAAATACAAAAATTTATATTAATGTGTAATTTTGTAAGGCGATCGCTTTAAATATCCAGCCCCGGATGGGAGAAAGGTCTGCAATGTGATCTGCTGTATTTGCAAGATACAAATACGGGAAACAAATCTTTGTGAGTTTTTTTTTAATCATGAAATCAAGTAGTGAATTGGAATGTAAAAATGATATAAAAATATTATATAACAAATTGTCATTTTTTTTTCTTGAAATATATAAACAGTTCTCAAGAAAAACAGAAATGGAAGGCGCGCACACCTAGTGCATTACCAAAGATAATTTAATAATAAAAATGTTTTATATAAAAGTGGGTACTCACAAAAAGTAACTGACAAAAGGCCAAAAAAAACAATGCATGGACATGCAGAGAACACGGGGTACAGCTAACGCGTTTTTCGGGGGCGCACACCCCCCTCCTCAGAGCTGAACGTGTTCTGTGCATGTCCATGCATTGTTTTTATGGCCTTTTGTCAGTTACATTTTGTGAGTACCCACTTTTATATAAAACGTTTTTATTATTAAATTATCTTTGGTATAGCACTAGGTGTGTGCGCCTTCCATTTCTGTTTTTCTTGTAGTTCCTTTCGGATTACCCCATCTGAGGAAGGCAGCATCCACCCAGTTTTGGATACCATTATATACCTTTCACACCACCATTTTATTTGACATCTGCTACTCCACAACTTGGAAGACCTATTAGCGCTGGAAGTGACTGTGTTTTTTATATAACAGTTCTCCTTTAAGAACAATGTAATGCATAATTCTTTATTTCATTGTAATCTATCGAATCTTTACATTTTTTTTTTTTTGTTTTTGTTTTTTCAGATAGAAGCTGCAATGGACGCAATGCACAAGCAGAAGCAGCTACAATATAAGAAGACAATGGATGCAAGTATCATATTTAGGTCACTTTCTTGCTGTATAAGTGTACCTGTCTTAGGGCTCATGTCAATGGGTGCTTCGGTCAAACTTCATTGCATTTTTTTGTTGCATAGCTCCACCTGCAGTGCAATGCAAAACAGGTGAAATGCAGGCTCTGAACTGTCATGTGAATGATACACTATATTTTCAAAAGTATGGTTATATTGTCCCCTGTCAGCACTTGTGCACTGTAGCAGATTTTGATTTGCTGAGAATTTGCAAGCTAATAGGAGAAGAAATTCAAGTTCTTCTACTAGTGGACCTCCAGTCAAAACATATTTTCCTGGTTTTGGATAGATTGGGGAAGGGTCAGAACCCCTGTAAAATTATTGCTGTCTGGGATCCCGCTTGGAAGAATTAGGCTGGGTTCACACCATCGCCTCATCCGTCGCACAGCAGGGGTTTGGGGTGTGCTGGTTCACCCTTTCAGGTCCGATTTCTGCCCGAATTTTGTGCTGAATTCAGACCTGAAAATGGACCAAAAAAGGCACATGTTTTTCATGCAAAACGCACTGGACCTGCTGCGGAGATATGTGAACCGGCTCCATAGATAGCCAGTCACATTCTCCTGCTATGCGAATTAGATGCGGGGAAAACCCGCATTCCAATTAGCATAGGTGTGAACCCAGCCTTACTCATATGCCCTGTACACATGGTCGGACTTTCTGACAGAATATGTGCGATCGGAGCTTGTTGTCGGAAATTTTGACCGTGTGTGGGCTCCATCGGACTATTTCCATCCGAATTTCCGACACACAAAGTTTGAGAGCAGGCTAGAAAATTTTCCGACAACAAAATCCGATCGTTCAAATTCCGATCGTGTGTACACAAATCTGACGCACAAAGTGCCACGCATGCTCAGAAAAAATTAAGAGACGAAAGCTATTGGCTACTGCCCCATTTATAGTCCCAACGTACGTGTTTTCCGTCACCGCGTTCAGAACGATCAGATTTTCCGACAACTTTGTGCGACCGTGTGTATGCAAGACAAGTTGGAGCCAACATCCGTCGGAAAAAAACGATGGATTTTGTTGTCGGAATGTCCGATCAATGTCCGATCGTGTGTACAGGGCATAACAGTGTAGCGCAAGCCGGCGGGGACTCTTTCCATGCTGCCCCCCTGCAAAGTGCTGCCCCAGGCCTGGGCCTTGTTGGCCTAGGCCAGGATACAGCGCTGGCCCTGACAATGGGAAATCAGACTTATCTGTGACAGCTGAAGCATCCAAGGTGTGCATACCGGAATCATTTGTAGCCTACGTTTTAGTTTACCTAGATGTGTTACATAAAAGTTTGGATGGTCATTACAAGTGATGTATTCCCACAGAGTAAGAAAACGTATGAACAGAAGTGCCGAGAGAAAGAAGACGCGGAGCAGAATGTCGCTCGCTGCAACAAAAACACTATGAATCAGAAGCAACAGGACAAGGTATTCATGAAACATGAAATGAAACTCTGCTCCAATCCTAAAGTAGAACTATGGGCAAGAATGACAACATATACAGTATAAGGTCACCCTAGAATGCCCTCCTGATTTGGATTACAAACATCTCTCTTGCTCTTTGTCTCTACAACATTGAGGCATTGCTTTGTAGTCCACAGAGGTGAACTAGGAAGGCTGATAACATTGTTTGAGATTTGAGTGCAAATCGGCATTACTGGATCTCTAATGGGATCAACAGGTAGTTTTCTGTATTTGCAGAAATTCTGCATAGCATGGGAAAAAAAAAAGAAAAAATCACAACCATGTCTAAGGACTGCTAAGCAGCGATATATTATATTTTTGTTCTTGGGTTAGATATCCTTCACATGCTCTCCCACTGCGGAATGGCACAAGCAGGGCCGGGGGGGTCACGAGGGGTAGCTGCCCTGGGCATAGTGGAAGGGGAGTGCGCCCCCTCACCGTGTCGCACCATGCTCCAGCATACCCACTCTTCACCCCATTTACCCACAGCTGACATGAAAAAAAAAAACCCATGCGCAACTACCTTCTGGTTGCTCAAAAGCAAGTGATTGGCCACCCATGTGCAGTTCACCCTCCATGGCATCCATGGGCAGCTAGAGCAAGGGGCCAGAGAATGGAAGTAGGGCAGTATACCCATTTCACGTCATGCATAAGTAACAGTGGAAGGGGGGCGCAGTTCTCCCACCTTGCCCTGGGCGCTGGGTAAGCCTCTCCTGCTACTGGGCACAGGTCTCTACACTTTTGTTAGGATGATGCAGGCTTTAACCATATATCCACAGTTTTGCAGTGCAGATAACCCAGTTGCAACCCAGCCTCTGAAATTCACTTAAAAACAGATGCATTTCAAGGGGCCGCACTGTGCTGAAGACGCCCGCACAGTCTAGAAGAGACTTGGAATTTCTTGGGTGAACTTTCCCTGAAATTTTGTTTAAATTTTGACATTTGAAACAAAAAGCATTGCAGTCAATGTGAACTTTTTTTCTTTTTTTTTTTTTTGTGAATACATTCTAAAACCATAGAGATACGTTCTAAAAACTTTAACAACATTTTTAGAATGCATCTCCTATATCCAAGCTCCAGTGCCATGACAAGATTATCCAGTGCCCAGGGGAAAGATGCCCAATTGCACACCCCCATTATGTGCAAGCTTATGAGGAGGAGGGGAGAGAGAGAGCACAGCCTGCACCTCCTCTCGGCTTTATCCATCTCTCCTCACCGCTTCCAGCACTGGGCTTACAGAAACAGTGATGCCACTGTCACTACTTCTGTCAGCCTTCTAGTAGCAGGAACCTGCGGTGCCCCCGTCCATACAATACACACTGTCCCGGAACTGCCAAGCTCCCCATTCCCCAATGATATTACTGGCTTATCGGCATTACTGGCTGTCACAGGTGCTCTGCTTCTCGACAGGGGTGTCATCCTGCATTTTCCAGGGGCCTGCATAGTTACATTGGTCCAAGCTGGACCAATGTAACTATGTAAGAAAAATATCCATACCTGGAATTTCTCTTTCACCTACTAAAACAGTTGTAATCAACTTACCAGATAAAGGGCTTCTCAACTGCACCCTCTTACTCTCCCAGGGGGCATACATTATAAATATGTATAATGCTATATAAAGTGTCAAAGATAATCAGAGGCTGAGGACATCCTACAGGTTTGGTTAGAAACTGGAGATATGCTGCAGTAGATGGTAAGAGACTAGGGTTGTCCCGATACCGATACTAGTATCGGTATCGGCACCGATACCAAGCATTTGCCCCAGTACTTGTACTGGGGCAAATGCTCCCGATGCTTCCGCCGATACCTTGACTGTCAGCGGTGATGGGCGTGTGGGGGAGTTACAAGCTTCTCCCCCCGCGGCTTTCAGCTGCTTAGTGACATACAGCGGTGATCGGTGCTTGTAATTCCCCCACACGCGATCACCGCTGACTGTCACCTCATCCCCCTTAGTCCCCCTCCGTTCCTCTGTCCCCCTCCGCTGTCCTGCTCCATTGCATTGTCCCCCCCCCGCTGTCCTCCTTCTTTGCTCTGTCCCCCTCCGCTGTCCCCATCCGTTCCTCTGTCCCCCCGCGCTGTCCTCCTTCTTTGCTCTGTCCCCCTCCGCTGTCCCCATCCGTTCCTCTGTCCCCCTCCGCTGTCCCCATCCGTTCCTCTGTCCCCCTCCGCTGTCCCCATCCGTTCCTCTGTCCCCCTCCGCTGTCCCCATGCGTTCCTCTGTCCCCCTCCGCTGTCCCCATCCGTTCCTCTGTCCCCCTCCGCTGTCCCCATCCGTTCCTCTGTCCCCCTCCGCTGTCCCCATCCGTTCCTCTGTCCCCCTCCGCTGTCCCCATCCGTTCCTCTGTCCCCCTCCGCTGTCCCCATCCGTTCCTCTGTCCCCCTCCGCTGTCCCCATCCGTTCCTCTGTCCCCCTCCGCTGTGCCCATCCGTTCCGGCTTTCCGTTGTCCCCCTCTCTCTTCCTCTGTCCCCTCCGTTCTGCTGTCTCTCTCCGCTGTGTGTATGGAGAGAGTCAGCTGACTCTGTCTATTCACATAACTGAAACATTGTAATCTCCTGTGATTACAATGTGTCAGTTTATGAATGGAGAGGAGCCGCTGTCTTCTCTCCATTCATTCTCAGTGCAGCTGAGGCTGCAGAGAAAGGGACTGGGGAATCTCTATCCTCAGTCTATTTCTCTGTCTCAAGGGGGAGATATCAGAGGTCTGTTAAGACCCCTGATATCTCACCAAAGCCCCCCAACAGGGCTGATTAAAAAAAAAAAAACACACACATAGTGCAATAAAGAATAAAAAAAAAAATTGTAAAAAATAATAAATGTAAATGTAAAAAAAACAAAACAAAAACACACACACAGACACCATTCACTATACCCCCATCCCCCCGTCCTTGAAGCCTGTGGAGATGGAGACAGAGACTTGGTGGACACCGAGTGGCAGGGGTGCGGAGCACCGTGCAAGCCTTAATCCGAGATCTGAGCTGAGGTCAAGTCCAGTTGGACGACGAAGCATAAAAGGGTTAATCCGAAGAAGAATGGTCGAGATCTAAGCCGGGGTCGGTTCCAATCTGGCAGCTGAGTACAACAGGGGCAAAGTACAAATCCGAGGTCAATGGCCAGCAGAAATAAAGAGTAGTCAAATAGGTTTCCAGGTCACAACAGGTTCAGACAGATCACACACTAACATAGGAACATGGGGTGACTGAAGATAATCCAGCAATTTGGCAGTGCCTGGGCTGGGCTTATATAGGGATATTTGAGGTCACTTCCTTTGCGCCTCCTGGGCATTTTCCCGCCTTTTTCCATCAGGTTGATGTCACTTCCTGTGCGCCTCCTGGCTCTTCTGCGCAGGTGCGGGTTGGCGCCCTGAGGCGTCTTTGGCACATGCTCAGTTGGCACGGATTTCCTCTTCCGGCAACGCACCATTGGTGCATGCGTAGTAAGCCCTGGACTCTTACAGGGCGGCAGCAGCCTTTGGCCTGCAGGTTGGGCACCAGGGCATGAAATACAAATCACCTAACCCTTACACTAATCTAATATCTAACACTAACTCCTGTTTTGCTACATACTTACTTCGTCCTGCAGTGGGTACCTCTGTATGTGCCTGAATCATGCAGGACCAACATCCCAACACCCAGGGTAAGACTGAGGTAGCAGCAGAAAGCCAGGCAGAATATAAAGCCAGTTATACTGTACACCATTATAAATGTACAAGGGTGTAACAGTAGCCACAGCAGACCTGGCAACTGCTATGGGGCCCGAATACTGTTTGGCTACATAGTGATAAAGGCAGGTAGAAATTACAATTGTTAAAAAAATGTTGATAAAATTATTGAGTATATAGTATGGAAGCCCTTCATATAATTACTATGGAAGAGATTACTATTCTGTATCTTGAGATGGAGAATTAGAGGATTGGGGGGCATCTCTAGTGGTTTTGCAATGTGGCCCCATCACAGTTACAGCCTGGATGCAGACTGTGCCTTCCTTGGATGATGTCCGTTGCTCAATGTGGCCATTTACATCCAGGTTATGGAACAGTATGACAACTGTTGGTCAGCCAATAGTTTCCTGGTACCCCTCAGTGAAATGTCAATCAGACACCAATTACGATAGCCCCCGATAAGCTGGAGTTGGCAGTATGCGTCCCAGCCAGGCTTCCCTCAGAATAAACAAGCATGCACTAAGCATTGGTGTTTATAGAAGGGCTGGTAGAAGGGCAGTCAGTCTGTCTATTAGTGGGGCTTTGCCACGGGTTCACTATAGGTTGAATATATATATTTTTTTTATTTTGAAAAACAATACAATAGCATGGAAGATAACATAATTAGTAGCCAACAGCTCAACAGCAAATAAGTATTTCTTAATGCAAATGTAAAGAAGTTTTAAAAAAAAAAAAGGCATACAATGAATGCCGGTGCAAAAAAAATGACTTCCAAATGCAACTAGGTCCCAGAGACTGTGAGGAGACAGCAGTCAGAATAAAGGTAACAACTGATAGTACACAATGGATCCACTAGCAGCCACGCTCCACGCTTGGAGCTGGGGTGCAGCAATGCTAAAATACAAATAAAGAAGAAAAAGTGATAAAAGGAAGAGAGGAAAAGAATAAAATAAATAAATAAATAAATAAAAAAGGCGGTGGAGGGAGGAAGGAAAAAGAGGAGAAGGGTGAAGGGAACCGGACTGGCAAGAAACAATCTAGTACATGGCATACATGATCAACAATATTCAAGATAAAAAATGAAATAAGAAGGTGCCGAGCGGGCCTACGTGCAAATACCGTGGTGCCCTAAGCCTGACATGGTGTCCAACACTCAACAACCGAGTGGAAGCTGAGGAAGGGATCCCACACACAAGTGGACTCCATAAAGATTACAGAGAAAGCACGTTCTGGAGACCGAGCAGTGCATCCACAAAAGTGGTAAATTTATCCCATTTCTCATGGCTGAACCTCCTCCATCAACATGGTGTCATTAACTATGTCTCCCCACAGATAGGGGAGTGGTTGTACTGGATTTCCAGAATTGGGAAATGGGTTGCTGTGCGGCAGAAAGAAAAAAACCTCAGCAAGCATTTTTTCTGGGATGTAGGAGATGGGGTGAGAGACTCATGGTAGATCTCATGATATTATCCTGAATATCTTATTCCAAAACGGCAAAATCAAGTCACATTCCCACCAGACTTGCAAGTACCTTCCCAGAGTCGTAACAACACCAGCAATTGACCAAGGCAGTGGGGAAAATACAGTGAGGGCGACAGGATCTCTGTACCACCTGGAAAGCAGTTGATAGTTTTTAGACATGTGCAATTCGTTTAGTTCCGAATTCGTTTTTTTAAAGAATCTCGGCAAATTCGTTAATTCGGAAATATCCGAATTAACGAAAACACGTTTAACGAATTTTTCCGAATATTCGTAAATCCGAATATTTGAAAATTCGTAAATTTGTACATTCGTACATTCGTAAATAATAAATTCATGAATTAGTAAATTAGTGAATTCGTAATTTCGGAAATCTGAAATAATAATTAACTAATAATAACTTAACTATTACTAACTATTAAATTATAGGTATTGTAATTTCCTTTCAAATTTGGCTGTTAGTGAACGTAACAAATACAAATAACGAATGCCGTATCCAAACGAATGTAATGTAATGAATTAATAATAATAAATAATAATAATACTAATAAAGACTTTTTATTATTATTATTTATTATCAATTTGTTCCGTTCCATTTGTTTAGATACGGCATTTGTTATTTCGGATAATTCACAACTTCGGATACATTCGTATTTGCTACGTTCACTAACAGCCACATTTGAAAGGAAATTACAATACCTATAATTTAATAGTTACTGTTTAGATTTTCGGGTTTTTGGATTTTCAAATTTTGAATTTACAAATTTCCGAATTCTCTAATTTACAAATGTACGAATTTACGAATGTACGAATTTATGAATTTATGAATTTATGAATTTATGAATTTATGAATGTACGAATTTACAAATGTACGAATTTATGAATTGCGATCATAACGAATGAAATGAAAAAAATAAATAAATGAATGAAACAAAAACGAAAACGAACACATTTTTTGGCAGTGCACATGTCTAATAGTTTTTCTCCTGAGTGCAGCTGGAGACGGAGGATTTGTGATTAAATACTAAGGCTGCAGGTGAAGACTGCAGGTTCACTTTAATGTCTGCCAGGCCCTTGCAAATTTACATAAAAAAAACTTGTGCACCTCCACCCTATAAGATGCGTGCTTACCAGAGGCAAGCTAACATGGGCTTGTGGCTATTAACCTCGCCAAGGCCTTGATCAAGGGGAAATAGAAAGGCGACTCCCAAACACTTGATATGATGGGGCAGGAACACACAGCAAACAGCCAGGGAGACTCGATATTCGATTATTCATTGGTCACGATGAGGACCAGGAGATAACCCAGAAAAGAGGAGCTCACCAGAGTGTAAATCGTATAAAGAACATTTATTAAAGTTTAAAAGTTGCACTTACATGTATTAAGAAAATATAATAGTAAAAATTGTAGAAGCCGGCTGGCAAGCGAACACCCGTCCACTAAGGTAAACAGCGTGATGACGTCGGCATGCCAATCCTCCCAGGGACTTTAATAAATGTTCTTTATACAATTTACACTCTGGTGAGCTCCTCTTTTCTGGGTATCTCATGGTTCTCATCGTGACCATTGATTAATCGAATATCGAGTCTCCCTGGCTGTTTGCTGTGTGTTCCTGCCCCATCATATCAAGTGTTTGGGAGTCACCTTTCTATCTCCCCTGGATCAAGGCCTTGACGAGGTTAACAGCCACAAGCCCAGGTTATATTGCCTCTGGTAAGCATGCATTTTATATGGTGGAGGTGCACAAGTTTTTTTGGTGTCGTCACTGGTTATACCAAGATTCTACACATGTAATTATAACATATGGACTAATTCACATTATTACCTTTGTGGTGTTGAATGCTATTTCAAGATTTATGCACTTTATTTGAATGTTATGGTTATAAACCTATGGTTTTAACACAAAATGTTTTCCATTACTGTTAGCGCAGCTCCCTTTATATTATTTCTATTTGTTTATATGTTTATCTCATATTGAGCTGCTGCTGTTCTTTATGTTATTTGTATTATTCACTTAGCGTGGTATTTTTTCCCATTTTTCCTTGGAAATTTACAGTTGCTGATTTCTCACTCCTAAATTAAAGGTCAGATCTCGCCGTAGGGAAATAAGAGGAAAGTATCATTAATATGCAAATTATGCATTGCGCACCAGGGCAGAAAGCAGGTGCATCTGCTCCCAAAATACAAAAATAGTTACAGGAAACCAAAACGGACATTCATAGAGAAAAAAAAATATATATTACGAGTTGTTGGTTTGAGTCAGACTTTCTCAGCCTTGTTTTACCACAGAGGAAACCTTGAAATAATTATCAGGTCTCAGGAAACCCTTGATGAAAATTATTTATATCTACAGCACATGGTCCATGGTGGTGTGATCAACTGTATATATAATATTAAGAAAAGAATAAGGAAGGGTGGCATGCCTGGTGTTCAGAGCGGATAATTGAACTCCTCATTGCTCTATGTGACAAAATGATTTTTAGTAATCCTGAAATTAAAGAAATAATAATAATAATGGGCAGAAAAGAAATGTAGTTTTTTTTTCTGTCAAAAAAGAAAAGAAATGTAGACAGTTTACATTGGTGGTCATTGGAGAAAGGCCCCCTTACAATGGTTGTTAGTAGAAAATGGACCCCAATACATTGGGTCAGTGGGAGAAGAGTTCACTTATATTGGTGGTCAGATGAGAATGTCCCCTTACATTAGTAATCAGTAGTAGAAGGACCCCAATACATTGGTAGTCTTTTGGAGAATTACCCCCCTCTTACATTCATTGTCAGTGGGAGAAGGGTCACTTTTACATTTGTGCTCATTGGAGACTGGCCTTCTTACATTGGCGGTCATCGGGAGAAAAGTCAACTTTACATTGGTGGTCAGTGGGAGAAGAGACCCCTTTACATTGGTGATCAGTGGCAGAAGAGTTCTCTTTACATTTGGTACTTGGTGGACAGAGGTGGCACTAGGCTTTGTGAGGCCTTAGGCAAAACTTACACATGAGGCCCCACGGACTGGGACGCTCCGTGATGAGGCCGCTATTCCTCAGGCTGCGGGCAGTATCCGATTTGCCCGTCAGCTCCTGGGCCACAGAGTCTCAGTGGGGGGTAGGTGGAGCCGCCGGCGTCAACTTCATGATTGAGAACAGGTAAATTAGGCGGCCGCGAGGCCCCTGTGAGTGCGAGGTCTTAGGCGACCTCCTAATTTGCCTAATTAGAGAGCCGCCTCTGTTGGTGGAGAATGGCCACCTTCATTGGTGGTCAGTGGGAGAAGTGGCACCTTACGTTATTGTTCATTGGGAGAAGGGCCCTCTTACATTAGTGGCCAATGGGAGAAGGGCCCCCTTACAATGGTGGTCAGTGGGAGAGGCGCCCCCTTTACAATGTTGGTCAGTGGGAGAATGGGCCCCCTTACATTGCTGGTCAGAGGGAAAAGGGTTCCCTTGCATTGATGATCAGTGGAGAAGGGCCCCCATACTCCCTTTTGGTCTTCAGGCCACTCATCACATTTGAGGTGCACAAGGAAATTGCAGGCAGGGGTGGGGTGGACCAGCTCATGAGTTTCTCTACAAAAAATGAGATTTGTATATTATAGTGAGTCGGGTATCAGTGCTTCTAGGGAGCTGACAATCTACATGTCAGTACTTGCAGGAGCATTAGTGAGAACAGCTTTCTCTGAGCTTTGATCTTTATATTGTTTTCTTACCAGATATATGCAAAGTTGGCTCATTCCAAGGTGACATTAGAAGATGCAGGTGAGCTATGATTTATATCCCTAATTTAAAAGAGAACTTGCCACAATTATAGTACAGAGGAACCTATAATGTACAACAGGGGTCTCCAAACGTTCTAAACAAAGGGCCAGTTCACTGTTCTTCAGACTTTTGGAGGGCTGGACTGTGGCCAGTGGCAGTAAAAAATGCTCCAGCATCAGTGGGAGTAAACAATGTCTCGGGCTAGGTGGTCTGTGGGAGTAAAAAATATTATATAGCACCTGTGGTCAGTGTAAGGAGGAATAGTGCCCCATCATTGATGTTAGTGGCAGGAATAATGTCCCATGGTTGATGTCAGTGGGAGAAATCAGTGGGAAAAATTATATCAGTGGGAGAAATTATGCCCCATTGTTGGTGTCAGTGGAAGGAATAGTGTCCCATCCTTGGTGTTAATGGAAGGAATAGTGCCCCATCATTGGTGTTAGTAGAAGCAATAGTGCCTCATCCTTGGTGTCAGTGGAAGGAATAGTTCCCTACTGTTGGTGTCAGTGGAAGTAAAATAAATAGTGTCCCATCCTTGGTGTCAGTGGAGGGAATAGTGTCCCATCCTTGGTGTCAGTGGAGGGAATAGTGTCCCATCCTTGGTGTTAGTGGAGGGAATAGTGCCTCATCATTGGTGTCAGTGGAATGAATAGTGCCCCATCCTTGGTGTCAGTGGAAGGAATAGTTCCCTACTGTTGGTGTCAGTGGAAGTAAAAAAAATAGTGTCCCATCCTTGGTGTCAGTGGAGGGAATAGTGTCCCATCCTTGGTGTCAGTGGAGGGAATAGTGTCCCATCCTTGGTGTTAGTGGAGGGAATAGTGCCTCATCATTGGTGTCAGTGGAAGGAATAGTGCCCCATCCTTGGTGTTAGTGGAAGGAATAGTGCCCCATCCTTGGTGTCAGTGGAAGAAATAGTTCCCTACTGTTGGTGTCAGTGGAAGTAAAAGGATCCTTGGTGTTAGTGGAAGGAATAGTGCCCTATCCTTGGTGTCAGTCCAAGGAATAGTGCCTCGTCCTTGGTATCAGTGAAAAGAAATAGTGCCCCATCCTTGGTGTCAGTGGAAGGAATAGTGCCCCATCCTTGGTGTCAGTGGAAGGAATAGTGCCCCATCCTTGGTGCCAGTGGAAGGAATAGTGCCCCATCCTTGGTGTTAGTGAAAGGAATAGTGCCCCATTCTTGGTGCCAGTGGAAGGAATAGTGCCCCATCCTTGGTGTCAGTGGAAGGAATAGTGCCCCATCCTTGGTGTCAGTGGAAGGAATAGTGCCCCATCCTTGGTGTCAGTGGAAGGAATAGTGCCCCATCCTTGGTGCCAGTGGAAAGAATAGTACCGCACTGGTAATGTCAGTGGTGGGAATGGTGCCTTATGGTTAGTGTCAGTGGGTAAAATGGTACCTCATATCATTGGAAGCAAAGGGCCACATACGGGCCAGTGTGGAGACCACTGCTGTGCAAAAGAGACTTTATTTACTTTATTTACAAATCATATGGAATAAGTGATCACACATGTCCCTGAATGCGCACGAAAAAATGACTTTGCCAAGAGAATCACAAAAGTTGTCATGGCTGATGTTTTGAAAATGCTAGCTGCCTGGAAGTCATGCTCACCTTTAGAAAATCACTGGTGTTATTGAATCAGCAAGATGACCAGGCAACTGCGATCCAGCGATCATATAGATTCCTAATAGTTATTACAGGTATTTTTATATAGTGCTGACAAGTTACGCAGTACTTTACTTATTCTACATTCACATCAGTCCCTGCCCTCTAGAAGTTTACAGTTCAAGGTCCTTATCTCACATTCATACACACACATACTAGGGCCAATTTATACAGGAGCCAATTAACCTACCAGCATGTCTTTGGAGTGTGGGAGGAAACTCCAGTAATCCATGCAAGAACGTGAAGGACAGGCAGACTCCATGCAGTGTCCTGGCCAGGATTCAAACTGAATGGATGGATAAATAGATACAGTATCCCACAAAAGTGAGTACACCCCTCACATTTTTGTAAATATTTTATTCTATCTTTTCATGTGACAACTCTGAAGAAATGACACTTTGCTACAATGTAAAGTAGTGAGTGTACAGCTTGTATAACAGTGTAAATTTGCTGTTCCCTCAAAATAACTCAACACACAGCCATTAATGTCTAAACCGCTGGCAACAAAAGTGAGTACACCCCTAAGTGAAAATGTCCAAATTGGGCCCAAAGTGTCAATATTTTGTGTGGCCATCATTATTTTTACCACTGCCTTAACCCTCTTGGGCATGGAGTTCACCAGAGCTTCACAGGTTGCCACTGGAGTCCTCTTCCACTCCTCCATGATGACATCACAGAGCTGGTGGATGTTAGAGACCTTGTGCTCCTCCACCTTCTGTTTTGAGGATGTCCCACAGATGTCCATTAGGGTTTAGGTCTGGAGACATGCTTGGCCAGTCCATCACTTTTACCCTCAGCTTCTTTATCAAGGCAGTGGTCGTCTTGGAGGTGTGTTTGGGGTCGTTATGTTGGAATACTGCCCTGCGGTCCAGTCTCTGAAGGGAGGGGATCATGCTCTTCTTCAGTATGTCACAGTACATGTTGGTATTCATGGTTCCCTCAATGAACTGTAGCTCCCCAGTGCCGGCAGCACTCATCCAGCCCCAGACCATGACACTCCCACCACCGTGCTTGACTGTAGGCAAGACACACCTCTTTGTACTCCTCACCTGGTTGCCCCCACACACGCTTGTCACCATCTGAACCAAATAAGTTTATCTTGGTCTCATCAGACCACAGGACATGGTTCCAGTAATCCATGTCCTTAGTCTGCTTGTCTTCAGCAAACTGTTTGCGGACTTTCTTGTGCATCATCTTTAGAAGACACTTCCTTCTGGGATGACAGCCATGCAGACCAATTTGATGCAGTGTGTGGCGTATGGTCTGGGCACTGACAGGCTGAACCCCCCCACCCCTTCAACCTCTGCAGCAATGCTGGCAGCACTCATACGTCTATTTCCCAAAGACAACCTCTGAATATGATGCTGAGCATGTACACTCAACTTTGGTCAACCATGGCGAGGCCTGTTCTGAGTGGAACATGTCCTGTTATACCGCTGTATGGTCTTGGCCACCGTGCTGCAGCTCAGTTTCAGGGTCTTGGCAATCTTCTTATAGCCTAGACCATCTTTATGTAGAGCAATTCTTTTTTCAGATCCTCAGAGAGTTCTTTGCCATGAGGTGCCATGTTGAACTTCTAGTGACCAGTATGAGAGAGTGAGAGCGATAACACCAAATTGAACACACCTGCTCCCCATTCACACCTGAGACCTTGTAACACTAACGAGTCACATGACATCGGGGAGGGAAAATGGCTAATTGGGCCCAATTTGGATATTTTCACTTAGGGGTGTACTCACTTTTGTTGCCAACGGTTTAGACATTAATAGCTGTGTGTTGAGTTATTGTGAGTGGACAGCAAATTTACACTGTTATACAAGCTGTACACTCACTACTTTACATTGTAGCAAAATGTCATTTCTTCAGTGTTGTCACATGAAAAGATATAATAAAATATTTACAAAAATGTGAGGGGTGTACTCACTTTTGTGAGAATCTGTAGGTAGATAGACACTAAACTATGACATTATATTTTTCAGATAAGACATACCAGCAAAATGTCAACCTGTTGGATAAAATCCGGGAAGACTGGCAGTCTGAGCACATTATGGCCTGTGTGGTATGTACAGTATATTCTATCATTCTACCTCTATTACTCTGCAGAGACACTCATGAAAAACATTGACTTTTCAGTGTTGGTTTTTCTCTTTCAACCTTATAATGCCCCGTACACACGGTCGGATTTTCCGATGGAAAATGTCGGATCGGAGCATGTTGTCGGAAATTCCGACGGTGTGTGGGCTCCATCGGACATTTTCCATCGGATTTTCCGACACACAAAGTTGGAGAGCAGGAGATGAAATTTTCCGACAACAAAATCCGTTGTCGGAAATTCCGATCGTGTGTACACAAATCCGACGGACAAAGTGCCACGCATGCTCAGAATAAATAAAGAGATGAAAGCTATTGGCCACTGCCCCGTTTATAGTCCCGACCTACGTGTTTTACGCCACCGTGTTCAGAACGATCGGATTTTCCAACAACTTTGTGCGACCGTGTGTAGACAAAACAAGTTTGAGCCAACATCCGTCGGAAAAAATCCTAGGATTTTGTTGTCGGAATGTCCGATCAATGTCCGACCGTGTGTACACCCTATTAGAGTACTGGCAGTAAGACATACACTATATTCTCAAAAGTATTGGGACACCTGACTTTACACACATGAACTTTAATGGTATCCCAGTCTTAGTCCGTAGGGTTCACAATTGAGTTGGCTCACCCTTTGCAGCTATAACAGCTTCAACTCTTCTGGGAAGGCTGTCCACAAGGTTTAGGAGTGTGTCTATGGGATTGTTTGACCATTCTTTCAGAAGCACATTTGTGAGATCAGGCACTGATGTGGACGAGAAGGCCTGGTTTGCAGTCTCCGCTCCAATTCATCCTACAAGTGTTCTATTGGGTTGAGGTCAGGACTCTGTGCAGGCCAGTCAAGTTCCTCCACCCAAAACGTACTCATCCATGTCTCTATGGACCTTGCTGTGTGCACCAGTCCAAATCATTTGGTGGAGGGGGGATTATGGTGTGGGTGTTGTTTTTCAGGGGTTGGGCTTGGCCCCTTAGTTCCAGTAAAGGGAACTCTTAAGGCGTCAGCATACCAAGATATTTGGACAATTTCATGCTCCCAACTTTGTGGGAACAGTTTGGGGATGGCCCCTTCCTGTTCCAACATGACTGCGCACCAGTGCACAAAGCAAGATCCATAAAGACATGGATGAGCGAGTTTGGGGTGGAGGAACTTGACTGGCCTGCACAGAATCTTGACCTCAACCTGATAGAACACCTTTGGGATAAATTAGAGCGGAGACTGCGAGCCAGGCCTTCTCATCCACATCAGTGCCTGACCTTATAATGGCCTTAATGGCCAATAAGCAATGTGCAGGAGGTAGCACGGTACTTGTATTTCACCCCCTCCTAGCAAAAAAATAAAAAGGATGATCGTTCTAGTCATCAGTTCTGGATGTCGGCCTCCCTAACCCTAGTCCTTGTGTGACAAAGATGTAATACAAACAATCAAGAAAAAAACGGATGTGGGCTCTACCTTTCCCCTGGACCTCCAAATAATAATTTGGAGGTCCAGGGGAATAGTAGAGCCCCCATGCGTTTTTTTCTTGATTGTTTGTATTACACATTGTATTTTTTGTGTGGAGGGCTCCTTCACCTGGCTACACTAGATAATTGCAGACCTGGTAGGATTGGGTGGGTATTTTTTTTTACATAGTATGGCAGAGATGTCAGATTTTAGAGCTCTTTCACACTTGTGTTGGAGTGTGGTGGCCTCTGAAGAGCAATTCATGTATGGAATGCTTTACAGAGGGCATTTCACAGGCGTGGCGAAGAGGTGTTGCATTACCTCCTCAATGCCTGATTTAACCCTATAATGCCGCACTACCGGCGCCATAATCACGTGCATTGCAAGCGGTTATGGCGCAGCCCCATTAAACTCAAAGGCCAAGCGGTATCAGACTCTGCACCCCAAGTTAAAAATGCCAAGGCCGCTAAGCAAAGCATTGTGGCGACGTGTACAGCCCTGTCTGGCTGTATTGTTTCAGTTCGGGTGGGTGGCTGTAAAACTTTGGCCATTTTTACTAGGCCCCCCCTCTACAGTGCCTTGAAAAAGTATTCATACCCCTTGAAATTTTCCACATTTTGTCATGTTACAGCCAAAAAGGTAAATGTGTTTTATTCTGATTTTATGTGATAGACCAACACAAAGTGGCACATAATTGTGAAGTGGAAGGAAAATGATAAATGGTTTTCAACATTTTTTACAAATAAATATGTGAAAAGCGCGGTGTGCATTTGTATTTAGCCCCCTTTACTCTGATACCCCTAACTAAAATGTAGTGGAACCAATTGCCTTCAGAAGTCACCTAATTAGTAAATAGAGTCCACCTGTGTGTATTTTAATCTCAGTATATATACAGCTGTTCTGTGAAGCCCTCAGGAGGTTTGTTAGAGAACCTTAGTGAAGAAATGGCATCATGAAGGCCAAGGAACACAACAGACAAGTCAGGAATAAAGTTGTGGAGAAGTTTAACCACTTGCCGCCCGCCCACCGTCAAATGCAGAGATCCACAGCTCAGGTGGGAGAATCTGTCCACAGGACAACTATTAGTTGTGCCCTCCACAAATCTGGTCTTTATGGAAGAGTGGCAAGAAGAAAGAAATTGTTGAAAGAAAGCCATAAGAAGTCCCATTTGTAGTTTGTGAGAAGCCATGTGGAGGACACAGCAAACATGTGGAAGAAGGTTTAGATCAGGGGTCCTCAAACTACGGCCCGCGGGCCACATGCGGCCCGCCGAGGACATTTATCCGGCTAACCCCACCCAGGGCCGGATTCCCGACAGGCCAGGCTCGGGCCGGGGCCAGGTCGGCTCGGCTTGGGCAGGTCCACTCTGCTTCAGCAGGGAGCATATCCGCTCCGCTCAAGCCGCCTCCCCCACCCCAGTAATGGAGGGCTCCGTGTGCCGCGCTGCATGCTGGGAAGTGTAGTTTCCAGCACAGTCCCGCGCGGATTCACGTCTTCCTCACGCAGACAGGAGGCGCGGAGGGTGACAGCGAGAGCGGAGGCTTCAAGCAACAGCCTGCTAACAAGTGAGGACCCCTGTCCATCCCACTGTCCCCCTGTCCACCCCTCTGTCCCCCTGTCCACCCCTCTGTCCCCCTGTCCACCCCTCTGTCCCCCTGTCCACCCCACTGTCCCCCTTTCTGTCCCCCTGTCCATCCCACTGTCCCCCTGTCCACCCCACTGTCCCCCTGTCCACCCCACTGTCCCCCTGTCCACCCCTCTGTCCCTCTGCCCACCCCTCTGTTCCCCTGCCCACCCCTCTGTCCCCCTGTCCACCCCACTGTCCCCCTGCCCCCCCCTCTGTCCACCCCTCTGTCCCCCTGTCCACCCCTCTGTCCCCCCCTCTGCCCCCCCCTCTGTCCACCCCTCTGTCCCCCTGTCCATCCCACTGTCCCCCTGTCCACCCCTCTGTGCCCCTGTCCATCCCACTGTCCCCCTGTCCATCCCACTGTCCCCCTGTCCACCCCTTTGTCCCCCTGTCCATCCCCCTGTCCACCCCTCTGTCCCCCTGTCCATCCCACTGTCCCCCTGTCCACCCCTCTGTCCCCCTGTCCACCCCTCTGTCCCCCTGTCCACCCCTCTGTCCCCCTGTCCACCCCACTGTCCCCCTGTCCACCCCTCTGTCCCCCTGTCCACCCCTCTGTCCCCCTGTCCACCCCTCTGTCCCCCTGTCCATCCCACTGTCCCCCTGTCCACCCCACTGTCCCCCTGTCCACCCCACTGTCCCCCTCTCCACCCCACTGTCCCCCTGTCCACCCCCCTGTCCACCCCTCTGTCCACCCCTCTGTCCACCCCTCTGTCCCCCTGTCCACCCCTCTGTCCCCCTGTCCATCCCTCTGTCCCCCTGTCCATCCCTCTGTCCCCCTGTCCATCCCTCTGTCCCCCTGTCCATCCCTCTGTCCCCCTGTCCATCCCTCTGTCCCCCTGTCCATCTCTCTGTCCCCCTGTCCATCCCACTGTCCCCCTGTCCATCCCACTGTCCCCCTGTCCACCCCACTGTCCCCCTGTCCACCCCTCTGTCCATCCCACTGTCCCCCTGTCCACCCCACTGTCCCCCTGTCCACCCCTCTGTCCATCCCACTGTCCCCCTGTCCAACCCACTGTCCCCCTGTCCACCCCCCTGTCCACCCCCCTGTCCACCCCTCTGTCCCAATGTCCACCCCTCTGTCCCCCTGTCCACCCCACTGTCCCCCCTCTGTCCCCCTGTCCACCCCACTGTCCACCCCACTGTCCACCCCTCTGTCCCCCTGTCCAATCCCACTGTCCACCCCTCTGTCCACCCCTCTGTCCCCCTGTCCACTCCTCTGTCCATCCCACTGCCCCACTGTCCCCCCCACTGTCCCCCCCTCTGTCCCCCTGTCCACCCCTCTGTCCACCTGTCCACCCCTCTGTCCCCCTGTCCACCCCTCTGTCCCTCTGTCCCCCTGTCCACCCCACTGTCCCCCTGTCCGTTCCCACTGTCCCCCTGTCCATCCCACTGTCCCCCCCTCTGTCCCCCTGTCCACCCCTCTGTCCATCCCACTGTCCCCCTGTCCATCCCTCTGTCCCCCTGTCCATCCCCTATATATATTATTATTTATTATTCATTCTTTTATTCTTTTGCACTACAAAAAAGATGTGTGCATAGGAATTTAGGAATTAGTTCATATTTTTTTTATACTATAGTGCGGCCCCCCAACAGTCTGAGGGACCGTGAACTGGCCCCCTGTCTAAAAAGTTTGAGGACCCCTGGTTTAGATCAAAGCATATTCATGTGTTAGAATTGCCCAGTCAAAGTCCAGACCTAAATCCAATTGAGAATCTGTGGCAAGACTTGAAAATTGCTGTTCACAGACGCTCTCCATCCAATCTGACAGAGCTTGAGCTATTTTGCAAAGAAGAATGGGCAAAAATTGTCACTCTCTAGATGTGTAAAGCTGGTAGAGACATCCCCAAAAAGACTTGCAGCTGTAATTGCAGTGAAAGGTAGTTCTACAAAGTATTGACTCAGGGGGGCGCTATACAAATGCACGCTGAAATAACGAATGCCGCATCTAAACAAATGGAACGTAACAAATTAATAATAATAAATAACAATAGTAATAAAAACTTTTTTTATTATTATTAATTTGTTCCGTTCCATTTGTTTAGATGCGGCATTCGCTATTTCGGATAATTCGTAACTTCGGATAAATTCGTATTCGTTACTTTCACTAACAGCCAAATTTGAAAGGATATTCCAATACCTATAATTTAATGGTTAGTAATAGTCCTTATTAGTTATTATTTCAAATTTTCGTTCTTTCGAACTTTCGGATTTTCTTTCTTATTAAATTCGTAAATTTAAAATTTACAAATTTTCGAATTTACAAATTTACGAATTGACCCAAAAAACGAAAAAACAAAACAAAAAACAAATGAAACGAAAACGAACAAATTTTTCGGCAGTGCACATGTCTAATGCCGCGTACACACGACCGGACTTTCCAGCAGAAAAGGTCAGACGGAACCATTCCGTCGGACATTCGGATCGTGTGTGGGTTTCATCGGACCTTTTTTTTCGAAAATTCCGATGGACCTAAAAATAGAACAAGTTTCAAATCTTTCCGACGGACTCAGTTCCTATCGGGAAAACCGCTCGTCTGTATGCTGGTCCGACGGACCACGAATGACGTAAGGGAAGCTACTGGCTATTGAACTTCCTTTTTCTAGTCCCGTCGTACGTCATCACGTTCTAAACGAATGGACTTTGGTGTGAACGCGTGTAGGCAAGTCTGTCGGAAAGACAGGTCGTGTGTACGCGGAATTAGGATCAATACCTTCCCTTAGTGCAAACACCTCCCACACAGTACACAAACACCAGCTAGGAACACATTTAATCCTTTGATCCCCCCTGATGTTAGCCCCTTCCCAGCCAGTGTCAATAGTACAGTGACAGTGCATATTTTTAGCACTGATCACTGTATTGGTGTCACTGGTTCCCAAAAAAGTGTCCCGGCTGTCCGCCCCAATGTCGCAGTCCTGCTATAGGTGGCTGATAGCCGGCATTAATAGTAGAAAAAAATAAATAAATACAAATATCCCATAGTTTGTAGACGCTATAACTCAATCATTATACACCTATTAGGATTTTTTTTTACCAAAAACATGTAGCAGAATACATATTGGCCTAAATTGATGAAGAAATTTGAGTTTTACATTTTTTTTTTTAATTGGACGTGTTTTATAGCCGAAAGTAAAAAATATTGTTTCTTTTTTTTTTTTTTTCAAAATTGTCGGTTGTTTTTTGTTTATAGCGCAAAAAATTAAAAACCGCAGAGGTGATCAAATACCACCAAAAGAAATCTCTATTTGTGTGGAATAAAGGACGTACATTTTATTTGGGTACAGAGTCACACGACCGCGCATTTGTCAGTTAAAGCAACAGTGCCGTATCCCAAAAAATGCCCTGGTCAGGAGGGGGGGGGGGGGTAAATCTTCCGGGGGTCAAGTGGTTAATGAACATTGTGAGAGGCTCGCAGTGTGCAGGGAAATCAGAGTAAGCCATTTCAGTACAGGAGAGAAGCCGGTACAACTGTGTAAGATT
This sequence comes from Lithobates septentrionalis, assembly GCA_037952835.1. Lineage (NCBI taxonomy): Eukaryota > Metazoa > Chordata > Amphibia > Anura > Ranidae > Lithobates > Lithobates septentrionalis. The sequence goes on from JBBDGP010005663.1 coordinate 55,199, forward strand.
GAAGGGAAGGCTGGGGCTCGGCTTTTAGTGTTGTAGGTTTCGGTATATACGGTACATGAACACATCCTTTCTTGCTGCTCTCTTTCTGCCAGTCCCAAGTATGATGTATGTTGGCGACAAAATATGTCCCCCTTAGTCTACTAAGAAAGTTCAGAGGTGTAATACAGATTATTATTTTTTTCGTTTCTAATTTTCTTCTGCAGTTTTTTGAAAAGCAGGAATGTGATCGGATAAATTATTACCGGAACGCAGTGTGGACTCACGTCAACCAATTGTCCGAGCAATGCGTCGCCAGTGATGGGGTAAGCAGGGGGGGGTAAGGCAAAGTGTTCTCTGACTGGACGAGGCGGAGATTGTTACATCACCGCCCCACTTCTCCACCTCGCCCAATCCGAGAATGTTTTGCATTCATTAAGAAAATGCAAAGTGTTTCCTTAATGGTGCTCATGCCAATCGAGCGACCTCCTGCATTCACAATGCAGCAGGGCAGCCGCTCAGCGTGGGACACAGAAACCAGTGGGGATGAATGGAATAGCGGTGTCTGCTCCAGTGATTTTCAGCTTCCATAGTGATTCCACAGGTATGGCACATACTGTACATATTCACAGATATGAATCCTTTACTGACTACATGGTGAGTATACAGCACACAAGGCTAACATGTTTCGGCTACACAGCCTTAACCTGATGCTATGAGTAAGGCTGTTTAGCCGAAACGCGTTAGCCTTCTGTGCTGTATACTCACCATGTAATCAATAAAGGATTCATATCTGTGGATGATACTTTTTTTAACAGTTGCGTACCTGTGTATGATACTTGGTTGCCGGTAGGGATGGGCAAAACACCCCCCCAGGTTCGGTTCACACCAGAACACCTCGAACAGGCAAAAATTGTCTAGTGAACATGCGAACCCCATGTAAGTCTATGGGACATGAACATGAAAAATCAAAATTCCTCCTTTTAATGGCTTATATGCAAGTTATTGCCATAAAAAGTGTATGAGGACCCGGGTACTGCCCTGGGGGTCATGTATCAATGCAAAAAAAGTTTTTAAAACAATAGTTTTTAAAGGAGCAGTGATTTTAATGTGAAACAATAAAAATGAAATATTCCTTTAAATATCATGCCAAGGGAGTCCGCTTAGTCAGCATGTAAAGTGGAGCATCTGTGCGATGTGTAGAACAGTGCCGCAGCAATAATTGACATTTCTAAAGGAAAAAATGTCATTTAAACTTGCTCGTGGCTGTAAAGTATTTCCTGTTCCCGGCAATATAGATGAAAAAAAAAATGAAAAAAACGATGTGAGGTCCCTCTCAAAAAATGAAAAAAAAAACGGTGTGCCCCCAGATCCGGCCCCCCCCCCTATGTGAATGGGTAGGGGTACATTGTACCCCTACCCATTCACCAAAAAAGTTTCAAAAAGTAAAAACCACAAGAGACAGTTTTTGACAAGTCCTTTATTAAAAAAACAAAAACTGCTAGGTAAATCCACTGTCAATCACGCCGCCCAACAGACCCGAAAAATAGCAAAAATACACAATGCTCCGCCTCCATGGGAGGCCTCTCGCTGATTTCTGTCTCTATGCTTTGACAGCTCTTAAATAGGCAAGGGTGGGGCCATCTGGAGACGTAACTGAGTGACCCTGCCCCCTTCTGACGTCATGTGATGATTTTTTTCTTTTTTAATAAAGGACTTTTTCAAAAACGGTCTCTTGTGGTTTTTACTTTTTGACACTTTTTTTGGTGAATGGGTAGGGGTACAATCTACCCGATACCCATTCACATAGGGGAAGGGCGAGATCTGAAGGCCCCCTTGTTAATGGGGGCTTCCAGATTCCAATAAGCCCCCCGCCCGCAGACACCTGACAACCACTGGCCAGGGTTGTCGGGAAGAGGCCCTTGTCCCCATCAACATGGGGACAAGGTGCTTTGGGGGGCCCCCAAAGCACCCTCGCCATGTTCAGGGCAAGGGGCCTGGTATGGATCAGGAGGGGGTGGGGGCTCGCTCGTCCCCTCCCTTCCTGGCCTGCCAAGCTGCATACTCAGATAAGGGTCTGGCATTTTTTTCTTAATTCTTCCATAGGGTTCCCCTTAACCACTTGAATACAGTGTATTATATACTCTGCACTATATACTTTGCTCTGCATTGTATACACTACACTGACTTCACTTTATGCTCTGCACTGTATTATATACACCACACTGACTGCACTATTTACTCTGCACTGTATTATATATTTTACACTGACTGCACTATATACTCTGCACTATATTATATACACTACACTGACTGTACGATATACTCTGCACTGTATTATATATACACTGACTGCACTATATACTCTGCACTGTATTATATATACACTGACTGCACTATATACTCTGCACTACTGTATTATATATACACTGACTGCACTATATACTCTGCACTGTATTATATATACACTGACTGCACTATATACTCTGCACTGTATTATATATACACTGACTGCACTATATACTCTGCACTGTATTATATATACACTGACTGTACGATATACTCTGCACTGTATTATATATACACTGACTGCACTATATACTCTGCACTGTATTATATATACACTGACTGCACTATATACTCTGCACTGTATTATATATACACTGACTGCACTATATACTCTGCACTGTATTATATATTCTAAACTGACTGCACGCTCAATCCACTAACTAACCTGCCTAATCTCTCTCTTAATTCAAACTATATATGGCCGCCGTGTAAGCAGCCTTATATAGTTTGGGGTGTGGACTAAGCCCCTGAGCCATGATTGGCCAAAGGCACCCTGCCTTTGGCCAATCATGGCTCTCACAGCACATCGCGCTGTGATTGGCCAAAGCATACAGGTCAGGTGCATGCTTTGGCCATTCAGCAGCCTTCAACGCACTGTGATCTCACAGTGCATTATGGGGCGCTCCACATCGTAGAACAAACGAACAACTGATATAAGTTCGACTCGAACATCAATCCCATCACTAGTTGCCGGCCTCATGATCCTAAAATAGAAACCCCATACATCTCTTTTAAAGATTCAAGGATTCGACACAACATGTTAGGTTATTTTGTTATTTACAACTTTAGTTAGCCAATAAATGGTATCACTTAAATGCCAACTTTTCAGTGCTGATCGATAGCTAACAAGATAGTCCAGTTTGTAAAACAATAGATCTACTGGCCAGTATAAGGCAGTTAAATAAAAGTAAAATAACATTCAACCACTTAGGGTTCTAGTTATAAAACTTTGGTTGGACGAATGTCACATACATTCATATACACTTGGCCACGTGTGACATTCATCTAAGGAACGTTTTAGAAATAGACCCCCTTAACATCGCTCTGTAACTCTCATGTCATTTCTGTGATCTTTCAGATCCATGAAGAAGTCCGTAAGGCGCTGGAGGGCTGTAATATCGAAAAAGACATTGAATGTTTTGCAGAAGGCCATAGGACTGGAGATAAACCACCAGGTACCCCCTGACTTGGCATTTTTTTTACAATTGTGCATTGTACATCAACATTACACCTAGAGAGAAATCTCAAAAAATTAAAGTGGAACTAAACCCTTAGATGCAGACAAGCAAAGAGGGTGTTTCACCGCTCAGGCAGACACAGACCCAGGTGTGAGATAGAAGTAGAATTTTCAGAGCAGAAGAGCTCCAGGTGCTGGCTGAATGCTAGGCAGAACAGGCTTGAAGTGAGAAGATCTGGATGCCGCACACCGGATGTAATCAAAACTTCACTTTATTGAAAAGATGGGATCATCAAAATAACAAGACCATCATGCAGAAAGTACAGGTTGGCTGACGCGTTTCGCACTGTACTTTCTGCATGATGGTCTTGTTATTTTTATGATCCCATCTTTTCAATAAAGTGAAGTTTTGATTACATCCGGTGTGCGGCATCCAGATCTTCTCACTTCAAGCCTGGAACTAAACCCTCCAATCGTTTTCAGCCAAGAAAGCTGCCATCTTGGCCTCTGTTTAATCTTCAACTGCCTTCATGCTGCACATGTGATCCGTTATGACACCAGCCATTGGATGGTTTGACAGTTTGGTTGAGAGAACAAGCCAATGTGACAGTTAGCAATCCTGGCATGCCGGGAATGTAACCGTTTTTTGAAGCTGTTAAATCAATGAGTTTACTTCTGCTTTAACAGCTACCAATTCTTCACCTTCTTCTGAAAATACTGGCTAGCTTCTACACGTATCTTCTGGCTTCATTCTTTTTCTTTTTTTGAGTCATTTCCCTGGAACAAGCATGCAGATCTGTAACGTCATCATAAGGTCAGGGACAATTCAGAAGTCCCTATCTGGGTACTTGTTTTGGGTGAACCAAGCAATTCGCATTTTCAGACAGCAGTGTTTTTCTGTCTAAATGGAATTCCTTTAAAGGGTTTGTATAGTCATTTAAAAAATGTTCTTCTTTTTGATAATGATGTAAATGAGATCCGCTTGATCTGATGGTTTCAACCACTTGTCGACCATATACAGTAAATATACGGGTTGCAAATCGGCTCCCCTGGGCAGGATCTGGTACCTGTACGCGATCCTGCACTTTCGGGGTCTGGGGCGCGCACACGGGCTAGAGGTGATCCTCTTCAGCTGTGATTGGACACAGCGGGAGCCAATCAGCGGTCCGGGGAACGCGATGTCCGCCGGGACCCGCTGATCGTTCGGGAGACAGGCAGAACGACGATCTGCCTATGTAGACAAGGCAGATCGCTGTTCTGTGAGAAGGGAAGGCTGTGTTCCTACAAAGCAGGAACACGGATCTCTGCCTTCCCACAGTAAAAGCACCTCCCCCACACAAATGGCAGGCACTGCCTATGAACAAGTTTAACTCTTTGATCACCCCTGATGTTAACCCATTCCCTGCCAGTGTCATTAGTACAGTGACAGTGCGTATTTTTTGGCACTGATCACTTTATTGGTGTCACTGGTCCCCAAAAAGTGTCACTTAGTGTCCGATTTTGTCCGCCGCAATGTCGCAGTCCCGCTATAAGTCGCTGATTGCCGCCATTACTAGTCAAAATATAAGTAAATAAATAAAAAAGTCCATGAATCTATCCCATAGTTTGTAGATGCTATAACGTTTGCGCAAACCAATCAATATACACTTATTGGGATTTGTTTACCAAAAATATGTAACGGAATACATATTGGCCTAAATTGATGAAGAAATTAGATTTTTTTTTCCATTTTTTTCATTGGATGTTTTATAGCAGAAATGAAGAAATATTGTTTTGTTGTTTTTTTTATATACTGTCGGTCTTTTTTGTTTATAGTGCAAAAAACTAAAAACGCAGAGGTGATCAAATGCCACCAAAAGAAAGCTCTATTTGTGGGAAAAAAGGACTTTTTTTTTTGGGTACAGTGTCACACAACCGCACAATTGTCAGTTAAAGTAACGCAGTGCCGTATCGCAAAAAATGGCCTGGTCCTGAAGGGGGTGGGGTAAACCTTCCAGAGGGCAAGTGGTTAAAGAACACCAGGCAGAGCAAAGTGACAGGTGTTCTTGATAGGCCTTTCTCTCTTCCACTTATACTCACTTTCCCTCCCCTGTGGCTCTGTTCACCCTCCCGGAGTCCTCTTCTTCCCAGGATGCAGTGCTCAGTGTCTGAGTGACCAATTGTGATGCCAAGCACTGCACCTCTGGGGCGGGGTTCAACACAGGCCTACAAGATGCCTACACAGGACTTCGGTCTCCAGTAGTTGCACTGTGCAGGTGATTGAACAGTGCAGAGAAGGACTGGAGTGACAGGTTCACTTTAAATCCTTGCTTTTATGTACAGTGGGGAAAATAATTATTTGATCCCCTGGAAATATTGTAAGTTTTCTCACTTACAGAGAAATGAAGGGTCTATAATTTTTATCAAAGGTGTATTTTAAATGACAGAGACAGAATATCAACCAAAAATCCAGAAAAAAACACATAAAACAAATGCTATAAATGAAGTTGCAGTTCATTGAGTAAAATACGTATTTGATCCCCAAGCAAAACATGACCTAATACTTGGTGGAGAAACCCTTGTTGGCAAGCACAGAGGTCAGACGTTTCTTGTAGTTGGTGACCAGGTTTGCACACATCTCAGGAGGGATTTCGGTCCACTCTTCTTTACAGATCTTCTCCAAATCCTTAAGGTTTCTTGGCTGTTGCTTGGCAACTCGAAGTTTCAGGTCCCTCCATAAATTTTCTATAGGATTAAGGTCTGGAGACTGACTAGGCCAGTGGTTCTCAACCGCAGTCCTCAAGTACCCCCGACAGGCCATGTTTGCAAATTTTCCTTTATCTTGCATCTTGCAACCTGCAGTCCGATGACTGCATGGGGCCCTTTGGTATATGATGTGTGGCCCTCGGTACTCAGTCTGTAGAAAAAGTTAAATTTTTTTCTTCTGCAGCATATCCACCAGCCAACAATGTATCATGACCCTCCTCCATTAGGTCTGCAGTTTCTGACAGTCCTTTCAAGTATTACATATATAGAACATTATGTGGGGCCCTTTGGTGATATCAGTGGCTCATAAGTTAACAATCACTGCTATAGAGAAATGACTCCCTGGTTTACATGCTTGTTGGACCATCAAGGCGCGGCCCCTGTACTGCATATCCTATAACGGCCTCTATACCTTGTGTTTTCCAGCTCCCATCCCTTATGTAAACTTCTACAGCAATCAGAAGAATTCAACGCCACTGACCAGGTTTGAAGCTACAATCTTCTATACGAGTTGCAGTTTTATCTGGAATTTCTTTGGCTACACCTGCCGTCTTCTTTAGGCCAGGGACATGCGGTGAGGTCAATGGCTGGTGAGCCACCGGCTAGTATCAGAGCCAGATACACACAGGTTACATAGGCCGCAATCGTTAGAGGGAGAGCAATAATTCTAACATTAGACCTCCTCTGTAACTCTAAACATGTAACCTATAAAAAAATTTAAAGCGTCACCTATGGAGATTTTTACCGAAGTTTGGCGCCATTCCACGTGTGTGCGCAATTTTAAAGCCTAACATGTTGGGTATCTATTTACTTGGGGTAACATAATCTTTCATATTGTACAAAAAAATGGGGTAAACTTTAGTGTTTTTCTTTTATATTCATGAAACAGGTTTTTTTTTTTCCAAAAAAACACATTTGAAAAATTGCTGCGCAAATACTGTGTAACATAAAAAGTTGCAACGACCACCATTTTATTCCCTAGGGTGTCTGCTAAAAAATATATATGTTTGGGGGTTCTGAGTTTTTTTCTAGCAATGTAGGAGAGAAGTGTCAGAATTGGCCTGGGTGGCAAGGGGTTAATTACCATTAGTAAGTAATATACAAATAATTATTATTATCTTGTTTTTAAGGTAATTTACTATATTTTCAAAAACTGTACTCAAGCAGGTGGCTTAACGGACAAATTACTGAAGTTTGAAGTTATAACTTCCAACCAGTAATTTCACAGTAAAAAGATAAATAATAAATTATTATGATATAGCATTAAAATATATGATTTAGCTTGATTATAACAGTACCCTTTCAACAGGCAGCAGATTCTCAGTCCCCCGCTTAACTAGTCCTTCTCTTAACTGTGTGAGAAAAACATGGGATTGTGGGTAAATATAATACCCATAAACCCATGCTTTTTCCTTCTAGTTAAGAGGGCTGGTCTGGAAGGGAGCATGTGTCTTTTAGACACATGCCCCCTTCTATGACACTGCAATGAGAGGAGAGCCTCCACTGCAGCATTTTTATTGGTCAACTTGTTCCAATAGTGCTTTACCATTGGTCCAAGGCTCCAAGCTGTCGATTAAGCTCAGTGCCTCTGACAAGAAGTGAGAGGCACTGTGAGGTCATCCTCTCAGTCTGCTGCAAACAGAGTGTGTCAGCTTGTATTTAAACTGGGTGCTCTGTATGTAGCTTCTGAGAGGCCCCCAAATTTTTACCAGTGGTGGGGTAGGACTTCAGCTACCTACCCCCCCCCCCCCTCAAATTTGGGGTCTCTGTGACCCCAGGTCACCAAGATTCAACTCTCAAAGCTCGATCGTTTTTGGGTTTTTTTGGAATTTTTTTTTATAAATGTTAATGGCAGGTGAGGCTCTGCCTCACCTGCCTCCCCTGACTGCACATCCCTGGGAATCTGTCCACTGATCACTACGCTTTTCCGCTCCGCTTATGTAAAGAGGACACAGACACAGCCCACTGTCCTCTATGGGTGGTCAGATGTAAACAAACCACCTGACCGTTTACAACTGATAACCATCCGATCCTCTGAATGGATGGGGAACGTCTGTTTTTAGCGGATAGGATCAGATTGGATGTTGGAGGGTCCGTTAACACCTGCCGCTCCATAGAAGGCAATGGCTGGTCTGATCGGGTGTGCCTAGAAAACTGACAGGTGGACCTGGTCGTTCTGGTTCAAACAAAACCCTCTGGCCAATTTGGTTGTTTTGCAGGCTGGTCGGTAAGCGTGCTGGGAAATCTTTTGTTTGTTTGAGATGTGCGTCGCCCTTCCATGTGCACTTTGCTGCAAGGGCCAGTTATACATTTGGGTAGTTGCCACTTTTTTGTCCAATTGGACTTCATCAGTCCGCCCCTGTGAAAGGGGCCTAAATTTCAACATATTTTTTGCTGCAATGTAAAAAAAAAAAAGCATTGCTAAAAAATCCTGTTCAGTCACCATAATTATAAAACAAAAGAACTGAATAAAAGAGAGACAGTCTGATATGGCACAACCTTTAAAGCGGTAGTGAACCGCAATTAAAAAAAAATAAAAAACAACCCCGACAAGGCAATGTCATATTGTGCTAGTATGCATCGCATTCTAGCACATTATGAGAGACTTACCTCAAAACGAAGCCCTCCAATGGCGCGCTGTCACCGCTGACAGGGCTTCCATATTCCACCGGTCTTCCTTCCGGGTTCGCAGTGTCTAGCTACATGAGTTGGTTGGGCCGCAATGATGTCACTCCCATACAGGAGCCCTCGGATTTGGCACGAAGCTCCTGAAGGTCCAGCATGGTATGCCAGACCTTCAGAGCGTATGTGCCAGTGACGTCACCAGCTGCATGCAGTGTGAATATCTCCTAAGCTGTGCAAGTTTAGGAGATATTCACTGTACCTACAGGTAAGCCTTACGGGCTTACCTGTAGGTAAAAGTTACTACCAGCCACCAGTTACTAAGCCAGCCATACATGATTTTTTTTTTTTATTCAACTCAGCGCTCCAATGAGCGTGGAGGTACAGAGCAGGAGAGATGCTGACTGACTGGCAGCATCGCTCAGGGAGGGGAGAGAACCGAGCCATCGGCGGTGTTCGGTGGCTCGGTTCTCAGTGTTGGAGCCAGCGGGGGACACCTGCAGCATCGGACTAATGCTCCATCCACCTAGGTAAGTATGAAACTAAAAAACAAAAACAAAAGCCATACTTCTCTTTTAATGCAAGGAATGGTGTACGGTAAAAAATGTGTAGGCTTTAAAACCAGATTAAGCATATTTACAGATTTTTTTTTTTTTTAAATTCCAGGAATGCATATTATATACATAGTTAGATTGGTCCAGCTTGGCCCAGTGTAACTATGTATATACCATACCTGGCTGATGCCCCTGAAAGCTGGAAATCACAGAAGTACACACCGCTATTATACTGAACTCAGCTTACTCCTGGCTGCCCTGCTGCATTTATGACACAACTAATTAGACCAGCTGGAGAGGCATAGCGGTGATCTCATGCTCTCCACCTCGTCCAATTAGAGAATGCTTTGCATTTATTTTTATACCACTACACCGCACAGACCACAACACTGTCCACTACACTACACTACGCACTACACTACACTGACCACTACACTCTACACTACACACTGCACTAACCACTACACTGACACCAGACCTTTCTTTTATTTATACTGACTCTAACTGCTTGTCTTACCTCTCTAATCTCTCTAGCTGGCTGCTCCCTCTCCCCAGACTGCAGCTTGTAGCTTCCATCAGTCCGGAGGAGAGGGGGGAGCCTGGAGTAGGTGAAGACAGTAGCGGTGTTCACAACGAGGTGGAGGTGGAGGCGGGACTCCAGGAGCAAACGCGATCGCAGATAGGCCAGCCCTGCCACGATCACTGATAGGCCAGCCCCATCGCGATCACAGATAGACCACCCCCGCCGCGATCATGGATAGACCAGCCCTGCCGAAGCCGTTCCGCACATGACCGCATTCGTTGAATCACAGGGCGCCAGCCGCAGTTGAGCTCAGGGACACAGGAAGTAAACATTAGGGGGATGGAGCCGGCAGTGATACACTGCCTGGTGTGGGATTTCACCCCCCTAAATGTTGCGCCCGGGGCCACGGCCCCCTCCGCACCCCCCGCGCTACTCCACTAGTCCCCACTACAAAAAGAATGGGAAATCCAACATTTTAGAGTTGTCACAAGAACAGGAGGTTCTTTTGACTTCTGTCCAAGAGGGGACATCCCCTTTTGGACATAAGTCCAAGAGGTCCAAGTCCAAGTGGAGATTTCCTCCTACTTTACACAGTATTTATAGTATTATACATAGTTACATTGGTCCAAGCTGAACCAATATAACAATGTATAAAATATCCATACCTGGAATCTATCTTTAATAACATGTGAATATTTAAATGTCCATAGCCAGGCCATAGCTCACCTTTAGATTAAGACAATGCTGATTCTGAACTTTCTTTAACACTTTCTCTGCCAGAGGCGTTTTTGCATTTTTTTTTGTACTCATTGTTAAAAGATAATTTTAGGCCTGAAGATTACATAAAAAACCCCAAACATAGTATATTTTCTGAAAGCAGACACCCTAGAGAATAAAATATTGGTAGTTCCAATTTTTATGTTACACAATATTACTGTAAAGGTCTAGGAATCGCAACATTTCAGTAAAAAATACAGCACGCAAAACACAATAAATTACCCATTTTCTTGGTAAAATATAAAAGCCGAGTTTGCACCGAGTTAATAGATACCTAACATGTCAAACCTTAAATTTGAGTTTTCTAAACTCAGCCAGGAGACTGTTAGTATGGTTGTTATCTGTAATGGTTGGCCATGTTTGGTCGTTGGAGTGGCTTGGCGTTGTGTCAATGCCACTCTTTTCTACTGTATGTCTTTTATAAAATTTAATAAAAATAATAAAAAAAAAAATACCTTAAATTTGCGTGCAACCGTTAAACGACGACAAACTTCAGTACCCTATATTTTCCATAGACGACACTTTAAAAGCCCCTTATAGAACACCAGTTTAGTGTTACGGAGGGGGTCCGGTGTTAAAATTATTCCTCTCAGTCCGGCGTGCACAGCGATATGTAACGTGTATCGCAATTGACGTTTTCATGCGTACGAATAAGTTTACGTACGAATGTGCGTATATGGGAAGGGTCTCAAAACATTTTTTGGGGGGGAATGTTATGTGCTTGGGTGTAACTTTTCAATTTAGATTTTTTTTTTTTTAACTTAATTGTTTTTTTTCATCACATAGGGGACAAAAAGTCCCCTATGTGATGATTTTTTGTTGACAGGTTCTCTTTAATGAGACATCTAAAAGACCCTGGATGTCTCCCCTGTACTCCACTGAATGTAATGCAATGCAGATCTCATTACATTACATTCTTTGCCGGCCAAGCTTTCCAGGGATAATGAGAGGCTGACCTGGAAGTGACGTCAAAGACAAAAAAAAGGGGAGGAGAGTGGACGTGTGTCTGCTTTTCTCCCTCCCCTCTTCCCAGCCGCACCCGCAGTGTCGGTCCTGGGCCTGCAGCTGGGCAAATGGAGCCCTGGATACATAGCGGGGAGTGGGCGCCATTACCAGGGGCATGTAGAAGCAATTGGGCGGCAGTGTAGCTGCCCGAATGCTTCCATCTGACAGGCTGGAGTCTACAGCCGCCGGGAATGTGTGTATACCTGCCCCCCCCCCCCCCCCCTGCTGTCTGATCTGGCAGCAAAAGAGGTTAAATGCAATTAATGACAAACAGTGTGATTAAATATAAAATACATGTAAATAAGTCGAAAGAAACGTGGAAACGTGTGTGCATTGCAGTAGTTTTTTCTTGTTGCACTGCCTTAAAAAAGTATTCATACCCCTTGCAATTTTCCACATTTTGTCATGTTACAACCAAAAACGTAAATGTATTTTATTGGGATTTTATGTGATAGACCAACACAAAGTGGCACAAAATTGTGAAGTGGAAGGAAAATGATAAATGGTTTTCAACATTTTGTACAAATAAATGTGAAAAGTGTGGGGTGCATTTGTATTCAGCCCCCTTTACTCTGATACCCCTAACTATAATCTAGTGGAACCAATTGCCTTCAGAAGTCACCTAATTAGTAAATAGAGTCCACCTGTGTGCAATTTAATCTCAGTATAAATACAGCTGTTCTGTGAAAACCTCAGAGGTTTGTTGGAGAACCTTAGTTAACAAAACAGCATCATGAAGGCCAAGGAATACACCAGACAGGTCAGGGATAAAGTTGTGGAGAAGTTAGGTTATAAAAAAATATCCCAAGCTTTGAACATCTCACAGAGAACTGTTCAATTCATTGTCTGAAAATGGAAAGAGTATGGGATAACTGCAAACCTACCAAGACATGGCCGTCCACCTAAACTGACAACTCTGGTAACTCTGGAGGAGCTGCAAAAATCCACAGCTCAGGTAGAAGAATCTGTCCACAGGACAACTATTAGTTGTGCTCTCCACAAATCTGGCCTTCATGGAAGAGTGGCAAGAAGAAAGCCATTGTTGAAAGAAACCCATAAGAAGTCCCATTTGTAGTTTGTGAGAAGCCATGTAGGGGACACAGCAAAGATGTGGAAGAAGGTGCTCTGGTCAGATGAGACCACAATTAAACTTTTTGACCTAAAAGCAAAACGCTATGTGTGGTGGAAAACTAACACTGCACATCACCCTGAACACACCATCACCACCATGAAACATGGTGGTGGCAGCATCATGTTGTGGGGATGATTTTCTTCAGCAGGGACAGGGAAGCTGGTCAGAGTTGATGGGAAGATGGATGGAGCCAAATACAGGGCAATCTTAGAAGAAAACCTGTTATGCTATGTTCACACGGGTGGACTTTTTTCGATCGGACTGGTCCAACGGGACGAATCCGTCGGACAATCCAACCGTGTGTGAGCTTCATCGGACCTGCAGCGTACTTTTTGAGTTGAAAATCAGGCGATGGACTCGAGTCCGGTCGAAAAATCCGCTCGTCTGTATGCTAGTCCGACGGATTAAAACCGACTCTAGGGCAGCTATTGGCTACTGGCTATCAACTTCCTTATTTTAGTCCGGTCGTACGTCATCACGCACGAATCGGTCGGACTTTGGTGTGATCGTGTGTAGGCAAGTCCGTTTGTTCAAAAGTCAGTCGAAAGTCCGTCGGAAAGACCGTCGGACCTTTGATGCTGAAAAGTCCGCCCGTGTGTACACGGCATTAGAGTCTGCAAAAGACTTGAGACTGGGGCGGAGGTTCACCTTCCAGCAGAACAACAACATTAAACATACAGCCAGAGCTACAATGGAATTGTTTAGATCAAAGCACATTCATGTGTTAGAATGGCCCAGTCAAAGTCAAGACCTAAATCCAGTTGAGAATCTTTGGCAAGAAAATTGCTGTTCACAGACGCTCTCCATCCAATCTGCTTGAGCTATTTTGCAAAGAAGAATGGGCAAAAATGTCACTCTCTAGATGTATAAAGCTGGTAGAGACATCCCCAAAAAGACTTGCAGCTGTAATTGTACAGAAAGGTGGTTCTACAAAGTATTGACTCAGGGGGGCGCTATACAAATGTACGCCACACTTTTCACATATTTATTTGTAAAAAATGCTGAAAACCATTTATCATTTTCCTTCCACTTCACAATTATGTGCCACTTTGTGTTGGTCTATCACATAAAATCCCAATAAAATATAGTTACGTTTTTTGGTTGTAACAAAATGTGGAAAATGTCAAGGGGTATGAATACTTTTTCAAGGCACTATATGTGTTGTGATCCATTGGCCCATTGTTTTTTGACTATGCCATCTTTTTTTCTAGGAGACCTCCACCACAAACACCTATCAGCATTCCAGGTAAGAGGACAAACGTACATATTTGTGTTATCTATTCTATAGCAATAGAGAATTCATTTTATTTTGTTATTCTTTATTATGAAATAAAAAAATAGGAATTGATCTTTTTGTATTTAGGTTTTATAATAACGACTAACATCTATGGGTCCATTCCCCCCATTATACACTATGCTGTACAGGAATGCACAGGAACGCACCTGTGCATTCCTGTACAATTCACATGCCATCCGTGTGCAGTGCGCTTGAAATCGCACCAAAAGTAGCGCATGCACTACTTTATAAAATGCATAGGAACCGAATTGCATGGTACTTCTGTACCATGTGATCCTGTGCAGGCAAATGCCCAGGCCAATTTACAGGTTTCAGCGCTGTCACACTTTGAATGACAATTGCACGGTCATGCGCAGGGGCGGACTGATAACTCATGGGGCCCCCGGGCAATAGGAGATTATGGGGCCCCCAGGCAATCAGAGATTATGGGGCCACACAGTATACACACACACAGTATACAATCACACAGTATACACATACATGTACACACAGTATACACACACACAGTATACAATCACACAGTATACACATACATGTACACACAGTATACACAGACAGATGTAAAAAAAACACAGATTTATACATACTGTCCCTGGTTTTACTGAGGCTGGCATCCCTGATGGGGCCCCCTAGTGGCCCAGGGCCCTCGGGCAGTGCCCGAGTGGCTCAATGGTCAGTCCGCCCCTGGTCATGCGACACTGTACCCATATGAAATTTGTGTCACTTTTATCAAACGAAAAAAAAGGCCAACATTTTTGAATAGATAAACCTTTTTCTTAGTTTCTGTCATAAAATTTTGCAAATAATAATAATAATATTTTTTCTCCTTCACTGATGTGCACTGATGCACCCCTCCCAACTTTTTAAGATGGGAATGAGGGACACCTGATAACAAAAGTTTGAAGGCATAGGACACACCCCTTGCCACACCCCTTAAAGGAGAATTATTTAAAAAAAAGATTAGTTAAACTCACAAGTGATTTTTATTTTATTTATTTTTTTACCACTACTATTCCTTTATATTGGCTTTTGAAATTTGCAAATGCAGCAATTTAGAATTTGGATGAAAGGCTTAGCACTGGGAAACACTTTGATAAATAGTGCACTTTATATACAACTGTATACATTAGACCAAAATGAGGGACAAATGAGGAAGAAAGAGGGACAGATAAACTTTGTTCTAAATGAGAGACAATCCCTCAAAATTAGGGACTATTGGGAGCTTTGCAGATGGGCACTGGTGAGGCTGCACTGATGGGCACTGATGAGGCTGCACTAATGTGCACTGGTACTGATCAAGCTGCATTGATGGGCACTGATGAAGCTGCGCTGATGGGCACTGATGAGGCTGCACTGATGGGCACTGATAAAGCTGCACTGATTGGCACTGATGAGGCTACACTGATGGGCACCAATGAAGCTGCACTGATTGACACTGATGAGGCTACACTGATTGGCACTGATGAGGCTACACTGATTGGCACTGATGAAGCTGCACTGATGAGGCTGCACTGATGGGCACTGATAAGCTGCATTGATGGGCACTGATGGGGCTGCACTGATCATGAAGGCGCTGATGATCAGTGTCCTGATTATGAGTGTAAACAATGTACTGAGAGCCTTGCCAGTTTTCAGCAATCATTTCCTCACACAGAGTGGGAGGAAAGGACTGCTGATAATCAGCAAGTTTTTTTTACATGTGATCAGCTGTGATTGGACACAGCTGATCACATTGTAAAGGGCTGCTTTGATTGGCCCTTTTACCCTGATCTGTGATCAGCTTTGACGAAAGGACACAGTGGTCACAGAGTACGCCTGATGCGCGCCCGGGTTTCGGCTATAGCATGGTCGGCCAGTGGTTAAGTTAACAAGTTAACATTGACACTTGCTACAGATCGCAACTGCAGTGCGTTTTGAATGCAGTGCAGGAAATATGCACGGAACGCAGGTTTCTTGCACTGCATTTTGTTATGAACTTTTCTCCTGTTTCTGGTGTTCAGAGGAGACAAGCAAACACCCCGTGTGCATTAAGCCTTAAATCTGTACAAATTAACATTTCTGCATGGCTTTATGTGTGATCAATCTCCTTCTTCTTTTTTTTTTTTCCAGATGATCCAGCCTATGCATCACTGGATGATTTTAGATTGTAGCAATAGCAAAGAACGTAAGTGAGCTGTTGTAAATTCTGTACAAATGTAACATAACTAAAATGTTTATTCCAAGACCTGATCAGAAAAAAATTTGATTTGAAATGCTGACAGATTGGGTCAGGTTTTGTTGAATTTATGCCCGTAGTTCTGACCACAATACCCATATGGCTATCAAAAGTAGTGACATTGATCTTGCGAAGTAACGAGTTGTATACATCGCCGTCTCACCAGTGAAGTCTGCTGGGAGCCATAATTCGTCCAAAGCCTTGACTATATTTTCCCTAGGAACATTTTGATGAATCACCGTTTCCATGTTTTTGGTCCATGCCCACAGGGCTTTGGATACAGATAGGGCAATTGCTGACTTCCCGGTGTTTACCCGCCATTTGGTAAGCTCCTTTAAGTTGGGGTCTATTCATCTGTCTAAAGGATCCTCAATTGAGGCTGAATTATCGATTGGTGAGATAAAATTCTTTGTTATAGGAACCACTTCCGCGTCTACCTCCGGCAGACCGTCTGGCATTGCAGAATCTTGTTTCGACTGTGGATAAAGTTTTCCTGGGCAATTGAGAGAGAAAAAATTTTTTTTTTCTTTTTTTCCTTTCCTCTTCAACAATGTCTCTGATATCATCCATCAGAGTAAGCCCATGTTTCCACTATTGCGACCTGAATGTCGCAAGATTTTGCTACGATTTCGATGCAACTTGAAACAATTCCTGTGTATTCTTGAGGTCTATGGACCTCAAGTCGCATCAAAGTGGAACCAAAGTAGTGCAGGGGCTACTCTGAAGTCGCTGCGACTTGACATAACACAGATAAACGGCACTCATTGGAAATCATGGGGTACGACTTGTCATGCGACTTTGCAGTCCCAAGTCATATTAGTGGAAACCGAGCCGGAAGCCGGTTTCCTTCTTTCGGCTCGGTTTCCACTAATACGACTTGGGACTGAAAAGTCGCATGACAAGTTGTACCCCATGATTTCCAGTGCGTTCCCTTGAACTCTACAGCTAAGTGTAGTCATGGCTTTTATTTTTCTTTTAGCACTATTTGTATGTCACTGAAGACGTGTTGAATTGTTTTTGAATGGTATCCTCATGCCGTATTTTGCTAAAAAAAACTTTAAATAAAGAATAAAAAAAAAAAAAGACTTCCATCATCCAATCATGTGCAAGCAAAAATGCTGATTTTTTTTATTTTCCTTGCTCCTGATTGGGTATTGTTTGCAAAGCACAGCCTTGGCTCATTTACCAAGCTGTGGAGCAACTGCAGTCTTTTTGCCTTTAGTAAATCAACCCCACAGAGTCTCCACAGATTGACAAAATATATCATTGCAGTCAAAAATTAGGGGCGCAGGGGCACCGTCCCCCTAATCCATGCGCCCGGCCCTTATTATACATGCAGGGCACCGGACGCATGGATTCCAATGGGGTTTTTGTTATTTTTCTTTTTTTGAAGCACGTGATTGGCGCTTCAAAAAAGGGTGGGCTCTGGGGGCACAGAGCACTGCGCCCTGAGCCCACCCTGTTGTGTGACATTAGCGAATTAATATTCGTTAATGTCTTCCTGTTTCTCCTCCCAATTGGCTGGGAGGAGAAGCGACGGCCAGGACACGGAGGAAACAGAGGGGGGGAAGCCACCTTTGCACCTGTGACCTGCATGGGGTAAGTGCAGGGCTGACAGGGTGGGCCTGGCCGGCCAGCGACCGGGGTGGGGGGGGGGTGTGTATGGTGTGCACCAGCCACCACTGATTGTAGTGCTTCCATGTATGGGGTCAAGAGGAAAAAGAGACAAAGGCACTTTGATTTTAAGAAATCAGGCCCCTATAACAAATTAATACAAATATAATGACCAGTGGCAGCCCGTGCATTGTGGGCGCACGGGTGCCGCCCCCCCCCATCCATGTGCCTGGCCCCTTTCAGGACGCCGCACGCATGGACTACTATGGCGGGGGTGGGAGGGGGCTCTAATAGGCTTCAAAATAGGGTGGGCTCGGGGCGCAGAGAATGCACCCTGATCCCACCCAATTGTGTGACTAAAGCGAATTAATTTTTGCTATTTTCACACTAACCTTCCTCCCCGCCAATCAGGAGGCAGAACATCAGACCTGTTTACTGATTGGCCAAAGCGCCAGGCCACCCTATTGGAAGCCTGGCGCTTAGGAAGAGGAATGGAGGAGACACACGCTGGACTGGAAGAAGTATACCTCCGTCGCCACTCTGGTGTACTTGGAGAGAAGCCTGGTGGTAAGTGTCTGACCACAGGGGATCTGTCAGAGCTAAGAGCCACGAGCCACATAGGCGCGGAGGGGGAGGTTGGGAGTGCTGACAGACCTGCAAGCCCCGCGATGGGGTGCTGTTAGAGCCGCTAGCTCCAGGGGGGGGGGTGCCTCTGTCAAAGCCCAGAGACGGAGGAGGGAGTGCTGTCAGAGCCTAGAGCCGCGAGCCTCTTCATGGGGGTGCCACTGTCAGTGCCCAGAGATGGGGGGGACGTAAGTTTGCTGTCAGAGCCGCGAGTGGGGGGGTCGGGGGTGTGCTGTCTGAGCGGGGGGGGGGTCCTGTGCTTATCTGTATACACCCTGATCTGTGTGGCTGAGCTTTATATACCCTGATCTGTATACCCTGATCTGTGAGGCTAAGCTTTATATACCCTGATCTGTATACACTGAGCTGTGAGGCTAAGCTGTATACCCTGATCTGTATACCCTGATCTTTGAGGCTGAGCTTTATATACCCTGATATGTGAGGCTAAGCTGTATACCCTGATCTGTGAGGCTAAGCTGTAAACCCTGATCTGTATACCCTGAGCTGTGAGGCTAAGCTGTATACCCTGATCTGTATACACTGAGCTGTGAGGCTAAGCTGTATACCCTCATCTGTGTGGCTAAGCTTTATATACCCTGATCTGTATACCCTGATCTGTGAGGCTAAGCTTTATATACCCTGATCTGTATACCCTGATCTGTGAGGCTAAGCTTTATATACCCTGATCTGTATACCCTGATCTGTGAGGCTAAGCTGTATACCCTGATCTGTGAGGCTAAGCTTTATATACCCTGATCTGTATACCCTGATCTGTATACACTGAGCTGTGAGGCTAAGCTGTATACCCTGATCTTTGAGGCTGGGCTTTATATACCCTGATCTGTGAGGCTAAGCTGTAAACCCTGATCTGTATACCCTGAGCTGTGAGGCTAAGCTGTATACCCTGATCTGTATACACTGAATGTGAGGCTCACCTGTATACCCTGATCTGTGAGGCTGAGCTTTATATACCCTGATTTGTGAGGCTAAGCTGTATACCCTGATCTGTGAGGCTAAGCTGTAAACCCTGATCTGTGAGGCTAAGCTGTATACCCTGATCTGTGAGGCTGAGCTTTATATACCCTGATCTGTGAGGCTGAGCTTTATATACCCTGATTTGTGAGGCTAAGCTGTAAACCCTGATCTGTGAGGCTAAGCTGTAAACCCTGATCTGTGAGGCTAAGCTGTATACCCTGATCTGTGAGGCTGAGCTTTATACCCTGATCTGTGAGGCTAAGCTGTAAACCCTGATCTGTGAGGCTAAGCTGTATACCCTGATCTGTGAGGCTGAGCTTTATATACCCTGATCTGTGAGGCTAAGCTGTAAACCCTGATCTGTATACCCTGAGCTGTGAGGCTAAGCTGTATACCCTGGTCTGTATACCCTGATCTGTGAAGCTGAGCTTTATATACCCTGATCTGTGAAGCTAAGCTGTAAACTCTGAGCTGTATACCCTGATCTGTGAGGCTGAGCTATATATTCTGTCCTGTGATGCTGAGCTGTATACTCCTAGCACTATGGGTGGAAGCAAATGGAATACAGGGGACAGAGTGGTTGTATTCTATAAGGGGTGGGGCTCATGAGAAATGGGAGGAGTCAAAAAGGAAGGGCAGGGTCTGGTGCCCCCCATCCTAAAACTCCACCAGCCGCCACTGATAATAACTTATTTTCTTTTTTTGTCTCCCAGGTGACGGATTTGGAATGTCGTTCACCTGTACCATCCTCCCTCTCAGGAATGAAGATATTCTGCAGCTATTAATCTTTTTAGGTGTTTTGTTTAGAAAGCTATTTATAAAGAGACAGATTAACTATCGCCTGCTGCAATCAAGTCCGCTCCCTGGAATGTTAATAAAACACAAGTCGGTGCAATCAAGCATGGTCCAGTTTATACAAGCCACGTGAAACTTTGAAGCATTGATAGTGCTGACTGAGCTCTGGGTGCAGCAAAACTGTGCATCGTTCTTCTCAGGAATTACCAACCAACGCCCCCGGGGCTATTGACTTGAAAAGCACATGGACATATAAGGGTCAAAAGAATGTGCCAGGCCAACCTGGAATGCATTCTTACAGATCACCACTAGAGGGCTTCATGGTAAAAAAAAAAAAAAGGAACTCCTTGCCTGTCAAATAAGCAGCCTGTCTTATGTAAAGGGTGATGCCAAGGGGTTTGTTGTATACATTTTTTTTAATTTATTTTTTTATTTTCAGAAAAGAGGTGAAATAGGAAAACTCTCCCACATATGCCATGAAGCTGAACTGCAGAATTCACTATTCAAGGACCTTGTTTCATCCCTTTGTTGTAGATGCGGGATCTGCTCTCTATCTCTCGGGGCTCCTATGTATGCCATTTCCACCTTGGGAGCCCAGTGATAGCTGAGGATTCCTGTTTTGCATGTTCGCAGCCTATGTGGCATCCAATGTGCTATATTAACCAGGAAAAAAAACAAAACTCTTAAACAGGCTGTAGTCCCCTTACAGCAGTGTTTCTCAACTCCAGTCCTCAAGGCGCCCCAACAGGTCATGTTTTCAGGCTCTCCACTATTTTTCACAGGTGATTTAATCCGTTTCACTGCCTTGCCGAGGGAAATCCTGAAAACATGACCTGTTGGGTCGCCTTGAGGACTGGCGTTGAGAAACACTTGCCCTACAGCATCGGGATCAAACTAGAGTTACAAGTTTTTAACGCCCAACTCCAGGAAAAGTAAAAGCACTCCCTTGCAGCGGGGCTGCACCCGCAGTGCCAAGGTTACCTGAACACATCTGTCTAGGGGACGCTAAAAGTACTTTTTCCTACCTGATCGTCCGCTCCCCTAGAAAATAGCTCCCCCCCCCCCCCCCCCCCGTGCTCTGGCAGTGGAATGTCCCTCTGTGTCCTCACATCCAAAGCAGGACTGTGGTCACTACATTGGTCTTCATAAAGTCAGATCTATCTGGGGCTGCTGTTAGAAATCACTGGGCCCGGTACAGCCTGCCTGACCTGCTCTCCATCTTGAAGCGATCGCTTTGTAGCCTGCAGCAGCCAGCGGGAGGGAGAGAAGAAGAAGCTGTCAGCGCTGCTGGAAGGCCCTGACAGAAAAGGGAAGGAGGTTATCTACAGGAGGGGTGATTGGTGCTGCAGGGGGCATTTACTAGGACAGATCCCATATAGTCCCCCCCCCCCCAGCAGAAGAAAGTTGATGGGAGGGAGAGGAGATTAAGCCAGCAGCACTGCAAGGAAGGAGAGCTGGGGGGGGGGGGGGGGGGGGGTCATACAGGGCGGCCTGAGCCAGGGGTAATCCAATCATGGACAGAAGTGGGTGATCCGTGTGGCGGGGGGGGGGGGGTGGGGGGCAATTACAGGAACCAATCCCCTGTATTAGACATGTGCACTGCCAAAAAATGTGTTCATTTTTGTTTCATTTATTTTTGTTTTGTTTTTTTTTGTTTTTCGGGTCATTCATTATGATCGCAATTCGTACATTAGTACATTCGTACCTTCGCACATTTGCACATTTGTAAATTCGTACATTTGTAAATTTGAAAATTCGATAACACGAAAATTTGAAAATCTGAAATAGTAACTAACTATTAAATTATAAAAAAAACTATTAAATTATATTAAATTACGTTCATTACGTTCCATTCGTTTGGATACGGCATTCGTTATTTCGGATAATTCGTAACTTTGGATTCATTTGTATTTGTTACGTTCACTAACAGCCAAATTTGAAAGGAAATTACAATACCTATAATTTAATAGTTAGCAATAGTTAAGTTATTATTAGTTAATTATTATTTCAGATTTCCGAATGTACGAATGAGCGAATGTACGAATTTATGAATGAGCGAATGTACAAATTTACAAATGTTCGAATATTCGAATTTACAAATATTCGGAAAAATTAGTTAAACGGGTTTTCGTTAATTCGGATATTTCCGAATTAACAAATTTGTCCAAATTTGTTAAAATACAAATTCTTAACGAAACATATTGCACATGTCTACCCTGTATGGCTCTCCCTGCAGCAGCTGAAAACCAGTGGGAAGGAGAGGAGAAGAAGCTGGCTTTCAACTGCTGCAGGGAGAGCCCAATAAGAGGTTGGTTCCTGTAATCCCCCCCCCCCCACCGCACCAGTTACCCCCTCTTGTCCATGATCCGATTCCTCCTGCTGCGCTGATGGGGCCTGGGCTTGGTACAGGAGCACCGGTGGTACCCCCTTATCAGCAGCCCCTGGGGGGCATCCAAGCACTGGATTGCAGGGGAGAAGAGGCTGTAAGGACCAGTCTAGCACTGTGTAGGAGCCTGCGGAAGATCACTTAAGAAGTGCTTTAGCCGGGCCCCTGGGCATGCATGGGCGGTTAACCCTTGCGGTGCCGTTGCCCCACTGTAAAGGAGGACTTTTACTTTTCCCAGAGTTCAGTTTTAACACCAGCCTAATGGTGACCATACATTCTTCAATTTTATTATCCAAATTAATATGGGTATTGATCACAATGGTTGACTCTGCAAATAATCTAATAATAATAATAATAATAATAATAACAACTTTCCTTTTCATCGATTCAGACTTGATTTTAGATCAGATTCAGTCAAACTGAGTTAATCGGCCAGGGAGAAAAATCATATGATCCTATCTCCTTCACGGCATACTTTGAATGTAACTGTCGATTATGTTTAGTTCCGCTTTAACTTTTGATTGAGTTCCTTTGCGTGCAGCATATTGATTGAATGGGTTGTAGACTATCGATCGATTATTCCTATCATGAGAAAATATTTAAGAAAGAAATCAATCATTTATTCCAACGTGTATGGCCACACCATAAGACATGAGGGAAAGTTATCGAACTGGAGCAGACAGAATGTGGAGTAACTGTGCATGGCAACCAATCCAAAAGTGGAACTCTCGCTTCTACGTTCCACCCCTCTGATGCTACATTTGGCACCTTTCGGGGGGGGAACGGGGGACCCATTTTTGACAGGTCCACTTCCGGAGATGTGCCGCGGCCCGTTCTCCAAGGAGCTCAGCCCCCCTCCTCCTTCCCCCCGCCGCCGGGCTAATTAAAAAGCGCAGCGTGCTTCGTGCAAGTGCAGTAGGGATCCTGCTGTGTAGCCCAAAAGGCTTCACTATCAAGTTCCCTTACCAGGAATGGCGGCGGCATCACCCAGGAGTCGATCCGAAGAACGGCTGGGGTGCCAACATCGCGGGAACCCCTGGGCAGGTAAGTGCCCTAATATTAAAAGTCAGCAGCTACAGTATTTTCTTCACCCAGGCTGGGACCTCCTCTTTAAATGGACTGTAGTGCGTTTCTGCAAAAAAGCACTAAAAAAATGAACCAGGCCTTAACGAGGAGCTCCCCCCAAAAAAAAAATTAAAAGTCAACCACTACAAATACTGCGGCTTCACAGCCGGTTTCCTACTGCGCATGCGCGAGTCGCTCTGCGCCTTGTGATTGGTCCCGTAGATTCCTGGGGACTGTGATGTCACTGCGGGGGGCGAACTTCTGGCTGAGATCACTGCGGCAACGGAAGTGGGAGCAGCTACCTGTCAAAAACCAGGTACCCACCCCCAAAAACTGCCAAACGTGGCAGCGGAGGGTGCAAACAAGTGGAATTTCCCCTTTTTGGGTGGAGCTCTGCTTTGAAGTTTGAAAATAATAGATGAAAGCCAATTGGATGTTGTGCGCGGCTGCTCCAGATTCTGTCTGCTTCAGTTTTGATAAATATCACCCCCCCCCCCCGCATTCTATCTTCAGCCATGCAACTGCAATTTTCGAACTCACTGGACTCTACTGAAAATAACTGTCACTTTGTTGAACACAAGGATGCTTCATCTGGTTCGTTAGCTTAGCGAATTGAGTCTAATGTCAGATAGTAAGCAGAGAGATGTTCTTTTAAAAAGGACATTAAACTGTCGTAATCTTATGTTCCAGTCCAACTGCATATTGTATACAGTGGAACCTTGGTTAACGAGTAACGCGGTAAACAAGCGTTTTGAAAAATGAGCAACTTTTTTTTTTTTTAATTCTGTCTCAGTTTGCGAGTGTTGTCTCGCAAAACGAGCAGAATTCGAGCTAATGGGGTGTGCAGTGCCGCATTTGACCAGAGGTGCAGGGGGCGCTCGGACACTCAGAATGGTTTGGATCCATTCGGAAACACTCGGAAATACTCAGTTCCCGAGTGTTTCTGAGGCTTTCCGAGTTCAGCCGAGCTGTCCCCGAGTATTTCCGAGGCTCTCCGGCGCCCCCCCCACCTCTGGCCACATGCGGTATTGCATGCAATAGAAATCAATGTAGAACAAATTATCTTTGTTTCTATTGAGTTCTATGGGGAAACTCGCTTTGATATGCGAGTGCTTTGGATTACAAGCATTCTTCTGGAACAGATTATGCTCATAATCCAAGGTTCCACTGTATTTGTAACGAATTGTATAGTAGGCTCCACTGCGTGGGTGCAAGATGAAATATGTCACTGCCAAGGGATAGTGAGAGGGGTGCAGGAGATCAGTAGCCTGCTCATTTCCCAGGTATTACTGTACTTGCACAATGTATCACCCGACAGAGCAGCAGCGACATTTTCCACTGATTATACAGAAGTGTAATGCTGAATCTGGGTGACAGATTCACTTTAAACAGAAACTAAACCCTCCTCACCTTTACAGCCAAGGAAGCTGCCATCTTTGCTTCTGTTTGATCTGCAGTTGCCATGATGCTGCACATGTGATCAGTTATGACACCAGCCATTTAACTACTTCCCATCCATGCTATAGCCGAATGACAGCTACAGCGCAGGCTTACTTTGCTGGGACTGCACTCATAATTAGGGCATTGATCATCATCAGTGCCCACCAGTGCTGCCAATCTTTGCTCATCAGTGCCCATCATAGTCTTCCCCCCTTTCTTGACCTGCCGGGCTGCGTGCTCAGATAAGGATCTGGTATGGATTTTGGGGGGGACACCACGCTGTTTTTTTGTTTAGTGTGGGGTTCCCCTTCAAGATCCTTAGAGCACAAGTCGCAAGCCACAAGTCGAATCAGTTAAGATGATGATCCGACTTGGATGCGACTTACATTCAAATCAGTGGGCTTACATCATGCCCAAGTCGCACCAAAGTAGTGCAGGAACCTTTTTCAAAGTCGGCCCGACACAAGTTGGACCAGTTAAGACGGCTCCCATAGGGAACCATTCATTTATACATGTCATACGACATGTGCTCCCAAAGTCGGAGAGCGTATGTCGCACCTATGTGAACTGGGCCTGAGCCCTCGTTCACACTGTACGCAGGTTTGAAATGATCTCGCGTGATTTCAAACCCGCATTTCAGTGCGGGTTCGGGGGTGATTTAAAAGACATCTGTGCGGGTTCATGCACAGATCTCTATTGAAATCGCCCCCCCCCCTGAAGTCGCCAAACGTAGTGCAGGAACTACAGTTTGGAAATTGGTTGTGGCGCCGCAAAAGTTGGCGTCGCACTGATTGGGACAGTGCTGTTGTCGGCAATAGACTGCGATTTGGCATGTCAATCAAATCATGCGGATGTGAACTTAGGGAGAATCAATCACTGTCATTAACAACCTGCACCTTAATAACCTGCGGAGAATGTTTGGTGAATATAAGATTCTCTGTTTTATAACTGTGAAAGGGTCTTCTGCCAAAAAAAAAAAAAAACCTCTACTTTCTTCTTTTTTTTTTTTTTACAGAGTAGGGGCTCATCCACACCAGCATACCTCCCAACATTTTGAGATGGGAATGAGGGACACCTACTAACAAACTTATATAGGCATAGGACACGCCCCCGTCACACCCCCTTAAAGGAGAATTAACCAAAAAAAATTAAATAAATCCAGAAGGGTTTTTTTCTTTTTTTTACCACTACTATTCCTTTATATTGGCTTTTAAATTGTACAAATGCAGCAATTTAGAAATTGGATGAAAGGTTTAGCACTGGGAGACACTTTTTGAAAAATAAAAAGTGCATTTTATATACAGCTATATAGATCAGACCAAAATGAGGGAGAAAGAAGGACAGAGGGACATTGCTCCAAATCAGGGACAGTCCCTCGAAATCAGGGACAGTTGGGAGCTATGCACCAGTTCCCCCGATGTATCTGCATTGCAGAGCATTTCAAGGTGCGGTGATTGACTACAATGTGGTGCAGTATATAAATGACTCCAGGTCCATTTTTTAGGTCCATTAGCAGCCCACTCAAATGAATGAGCTACGTAAACGCACATTACACGTGCACGGTAAACACACCACAATGGTCACAGGTGGCATGAATGGGGCCTAAAGCTTTAAAGTGTGTGACCAACGCCAAGGCATTGCTCACATAGGCTCTGAGGAAGACTCTTGGGGGGGATTGACGTTGGCCATTAAGTGGCTCTTTCTGAGCAGTCTCATGCCTTCCATTACCCCAAGTTCCTTTCCATTAGGACCAGGCACTGGAGGTTGGAGGGTTACTCAGTTTTTGGATGCCTACATTTGCATTTCACCTTATATATTATACAGATGGTATCTCAGATGTCACTGGCTGCATGCTTGTTGCAGGTTAGGGTTTACTAGAATGTGACATCTTGGGGGTTATTTACGAAAGGCAAATCCACTTTGCATTACAAGTGCAAAGTGCACTTGAAATTGCACTGAAAGTGCACTTGGAAGTACAGTCGCTGTAAATCTGAGGGATAGATCTGAAATGAAGGGAAGCTCTGCTGATTTTATCATCCAGTCATGTGCAAGCTAAAATGCTATTTTTTTTATTTTCCTTGCATGTCCCCCTCGGATCTACAGCGACTGCACTTCCAAGTGCACTTTCAGTGCCATTTCCAGTGCACTTTGCACTTGTAGTTTGCACTTGTAGTGCAAAGTGGATTTGCCTTTTGTAAATAACCCCCCTTGTGTTGCTACCTGTAAAAACAGTCAATGATGGCTTTCATCCTATTACTGCCACCCTTTAGGCTGGGTTCACACTATTGCGAATTGGACCATGTTCACTTGTGGATGAGCGGTCCTGGTAAAAAGCACAGTTCAGTCGCCTAGGTTTACCACCACCCATTTAAATTAGACATAACGGGTTAAGGCTGGGGTCGTCACACTAGAACACGCAGCGTCTCACAGCAGGGGTCCGGTGCATCTCCATTCGCCGTATCCGTTCCGACTTCAGCCCAAATTTTGGGATGAATTTGGATCTGAAACGGACCAAAAGACGCACAGAGCTCCTGTGCAATTCGCACGGAGCCGCTGCGGAGATGTGTGAACCGGGTCCTGCTGTGAGCCGCTGCGTGTTCTAGTGTGACCTCAGCCTAAACTAGGCATGTGCAATTTGTTTCGTTCCGAATTCGTTTTTTAATCAATTTCGACAAATTCGTTAATTCAGAAATATCATCTAATTAACGAAAAGCCGTTTAACTAATTTTTCCGAATATTTGTACATCCGTAAACTTGTAAATTCGTACATTCGTAAATTCGTACATTCGTACATTCGTAAATTTGTAAATTCGTAAAATTTGGAAATCTGAAATAATAATTAACTAATAATAACTTAACTACTATTACTAGTAACTATTAAATTATAGGTATTGTAGTTTCCTTTCAAATTTGGCTGTTAGTGAACGTAACACATACAAATTTATCTGAAGGTTACAAATGACCTGAAATAACGAATGCCGGATCCAAATGAATGGAACGTAATGAATTAATAATAATAGATAACAATAATAATAATAAAATCTTTTTATTATTATTATTAATTTGTTCCATTCCATTTGTTTAGATGCAGCATTCGTTATTTCGGATAATGCGTAACTTCGGATAAATTTGTATTTGTTACGTTCACTAACAGACAAATTTGAAAGGAAATTACAATACCTATAATTTAATAGTTATTATTTCAGATTTTCGAATTTTCGGGTTTTTTAAGATTTTCAAATTTCGAATTTACGAATGAACGAATGTACGAATTTACGAATGTACGAATTTACGAATGTACGAACTGCGATCATAACGAATGACCTGAAAAACGAAAAAAAATAAAAATAAACTAATGAAACGAAAATGAACGAATTTTTGGCTGTGCACATGTCTAGCCTAAACCTGTAATGCCCTGTACACACAACCGGTTTTGCCGTCGGAATAAACTCCGAAGGTTTCTCCGACGGAATTCCGCTCAAGCGGCCTTGCCTACATATGGTCACACCAAAGTCTGACCGCCCAGAACGAGGTGACGTACAACACGTACGACGGGACTAGAAAAAGGAAGTTCGATAGCCAGTAGCCAATAGCTTCCGTCTCGTACTTGCTTCAGAGCATGCGTCGTTTTTGGTCTGTCGGAACAGCATACAGGCGATCGGTTTTCCCGATAGGAATTGGTTCCATCAGGAAATATTTGGAACATGTTCCATTTCTAGGTCCGTCGGAATTTTCAAAAAAAAAAATAGTCCAAAGAGGCCTACACACGATTGGAATAGACGATGAAAAGCTTCCGTCTGACTTTTTCTGTCGGACATTCCGCTCGTGTGTACGCGGCTTTATATCTAATTTACATGGGTGGTGGTAAACCTAGGCGACTGAACTGTGCTTTTACCAGGACCGCTCATCCACAAGTGAACACGGTCACTGGCCAGGTTATTAGTACACTCTGCCATTTGAAACATTTGACTGGTAGTGCCTCCACCAAACGTGAACCCAATCAAGTGAGTGGGACCGTGCCACAACCAGCCCTGCAACTGTGTAATACATGTGGTTGTGGCATGGTGCTGCGGGCTTTTAAGGGTTAAAATAGATTCTGAGCTGCCTGTGAAATGCCTCTGAAAAACGGTCCATTGCAGATTGCTTTTCAGAGGGGTGGCAATGACGGTAAAAGAGCCCTGAACCCCTGCCAGCCCAACCCTGGTGTCCCTTCAGGTGGGCCTTTATGTCTTGGGGACGGGTGGGGTGGGGTGGGATGGACTTCCTAATTATGTGACAACTGATTGGCTGTCAGTGGTCATGTGACCAGGAGCCCATCCTGTGAACTCCCAATCACTACTAGAGACCAAGAGCTGCCTATGATAGCTCAGTGATGGTGCTGGGAGCGCACATTGATTGTGCTCCCAGCACAGAACACATTGCCCATCCCTTGGATACATGCTGTATGTTCGGTGTGTGGGAGTTCAATCCCATCCTATTTGCTGCTTCACATATGTGTTATGTGGAGGGAAAGAGGTTACACTGCCTTAAGTCTGCACAGACTGCCGGGGAAGGTTCTTTGATACTTTGATAAATAGGACCTGTGATTGTTACATTATGATTAATGCTGTAATGATATGTATACATTGAAATGACAATTATATGTTTGTAGAATAAAGTCAAGAAAAGAGAAGTATGCAGATTGAGTTGTGTTGATTGTGACGTCTTCTAGTGTCTCCTGAATCTGTCTTTAGCTGGCCATACATTATACAATTTTCTTATTCAACTTCCTTTAGATTTACCTTCAACTATGTAGTGGAAGGGCCTGCCTGACTGCATACACATTGAAAGTGTTTAGGTTTGACCTCATACTATATGGTTTTGTTAAATCTAAAGGAAAATTGTACAAGAAAAGCCTTAGAGTCCCCAATTACACCAAGGTCCCCATAAGAATCCCTCCACTTCCAAGTTCCCCCTTACATCGGTATCCCCATCAGAATCCCCTTTACATCAGGGTCCCATCAGAATCCCCTTTACATCAGGGTCCCCATCAGAGTTCTTCTTTGCATCAGGGTCCCCACAACAGTCCCTCCTTACATCAGGGTCCCCCTTACATCAGGGCCCTCATAAGAGCCCCCCCCCCTTACATCAGATTCCCTGTCAGAATCCTTCTTTTTATCAAGGTCCCCATCAGAGTCCCCCCTTACATTAGGAGGGAGAAAAACAGGGGGGGGGGGGGTGAACAGACAAAGAGGGGAGAAAATGAGAAAAGTTGCAGATAGAAGGGTGAGAGATAGAAGGGGGAGGGGGGGGTGGAGAAAAAGAGAACAAAAGGGGGCCAAACAGATAGAAGAGGTAAGGGGGAGGGGTAAGAAGAGAGAAAGAGAAATAGAAAAGGAAGGGGGGAGGGAAGGGAAGAAGGAGCGGGGGGGGGGGGACAAAAAATGAGAGATGTGACAGAATGGGGGGGGGGGGGGGGAGAGGAGAGAGAAGACAGAAAGAGGGAGGAGAGAAAATACAGAGAGAGGAAAGGGGGGAGAGAGTAGACCGAGGGGGGTGGAGAGAGGAGAGAGAAGACAGAAGAGTGGGAGAAGACAGAGAGGGGGGTGAGAAGACCAAGGGGAGGAGAGAGACGACAGAGAGGGGGAGGAGAGAGAAGACAGAGGGGGGAAGGGGGGTGAGAGAAGACAGAGGGGAAGGGGGAAGAGGGAAGAGAGAAGACAGAGAGGGGGGGAGAGAAGACAGAAGGGATGTGGGGGGGGGGGGGTGAGAGAATACAGAGAGGGAGGGATGGGAGAGAGGGGAGAGGAAAGAGAAGACTGTCAGTAATCATAAAACTGATACAGAAGATGCAGTAAAAATCACACCCTTTAATATAATGCTAAAAATTTAAACATAGGCAAAATATAGCCAGGGAAGCCAGAGATCAGTGTAGTCAGAGGCAGCAGACAGGATCAGGAACCAGAAGGGCCATCAGCCAGGCAAGTCTTGACCAAAGCGAAGGCATTGAAGAAATGAACCAGGCAGTTTAAACAGACAGAAGGGGCTGGCTGTAGGCTTGACTGACGAGCAGGAAATCATCACCAGGTGAGCCACTGTGGAATGATGAGTGCTGGCAATTAACCGAGAGCTGAGCAACCTGAGAGCTGAGAAGGAAGCGCTGAGAGCCCAGCCCTGATAAAGACAGGGGGGGGAGAGAAGACAGAGAGGGGAAGGGGGAGAGAGAGGGGAAGGGGTGAGAGAAGACAGAGAGGGGAAGGGGGGAGAGAGAGGAGAGAGAGGGAAAGGGTGAGAGAAGACAGAGGGGGAGGAGAGAGAGAGGGGGGAGAGAGAAGACAGAGAGGGGGAGGCGAGAGAGAGGGGGGAGGAGAGAGAGAGGGGGGAGGAGAGAGAGAGGGGGAGGAGAGAGAGAGGGGGGAGGAGAGAGAGAGAGGGGGGAGAGAGAAGACAGAGAGGGGGTGGAGAGAAGACAGAGAGGGGAAGGGGGAAAGAGAGGGGAAGGGGTGAGAGAAGACAGAGAGGGGGGAGAGAGAGGACAGAGAGAGGGAAGGGGTGAGAGAAGACAGAGGGGGGAGGAGAGAAAGAGGGGGAGAGAGAAGACAGAGAGGGGGGAGAAGAGAGAGAGGGGGGAGAGAGAAGACAGAGAAGGGAGGGGGTGGGAGAGAAGACAGAGAGGGAATGGGAAATAAAGGGGAGAGAGAAGACGGAGAGAGAAGACAGAGAGGGGGAGGAGAGAGAAGAGAAGGGGGAGAAAGGAGAGAGAAGAGGGGTAGGAGAGAGAAGACAGAGAGGGGAGAGGAGAGAGAAGACAGAGAGGGGAGAGGAGAGAGAAGACAGAGAGGGGAGAGGAGAGAGAAGAGAAAAGACAGAAGAGGGGAGAGGAGAAATGAGGAGGGGGAGTGGAGAGAGAAGACAGAGGGGAGAGGAGAGAGAAGACAGAGAGGAGAGAGAAGACAGAGAGGGAGAGGAGAGAGAAGACAGAGGGGAGAGGAGAGAGAAGACAGAAGATAGAGAGGAGAGAGAAGACAGAGAGGGGAGAGAAGACAGAGAGGGGAGAGAAGAGAGAAGACAGAGAGGGGAAGGGGGGAGAGAGAGGAGAGAGAGGGAAGGGGTGAGAGAAGACAGAGGGGGAGGGAAGACAGACAGGGGAGAGGAGAGAGAAGACAGAGAGAGCGAGGGTGGGAGAGAAGACAGAAAGGGAATGGGAAAAAAGGGGAGAGAGAAGACGGAGAGGGGGAGGAGAGAGAAGAGAAGGGGGGAGAAAGGAGAGAGGAGAGGGGTAGGAGAGAGAAGACAGAGAGGGGAGAGGAGAGAGAAGACAGAAGACAGAGAGGGGAGAGGAAGAGAGAAGACAGAGAGGGGAGAGGAGAGAGAAGACAGAGAGGGGAGAGGAGTGGAGAGAGAAGACAGAGGAGAGAGAAGAGAGAAGACAGAGGAGAGAGAAGACAGAGAGGGGAGAGGAGTGGAGATAGAAGACAGAGGAGAGAGAAGAGAGAAGACAGAGGAGAGAGAAGAGAGAAGACAGAGGAGAGAGAAGAGAGAAGACAGAGGAGAGAGAAGAGATAAAACAGAGGAGAGAGAAGAGAGAAGACAGGAGAGAGAAGAGAGAAGACAGAGAGGGGAGAGGAGAAATGAGAGGGGAGTGGAGGGAGAAGACAGAGAGGGGAGAGAAGAGAGAAGACAGAGGGGGAGAGAAGACAGAGAGGGGAGGAGAGAGAGAGGGGGTAGAGAGAAGACAGAGAGAGGGAGGGGGTGGGAGAGAAGACAGAAAGGGAATGGGAAAAAAAGGGGAGAAAGAAGACAGAGAGAGAAGACAGAGAGGGGGAGGAGAGAGAAGAGAAGGGGGGGAGAAATGAGAGAGGAGAGGGGTAGGAGAGAGAAGACAGAGAGGGGAGAGGAGAGAGAAGACAGAGAGAGGAGAGAGAAGACAGAAGACAGAGAGGGGAGAGAAGAGAGAAGACAGAGAGGGAGAGGAGTGGAGAGAGAAAAGAGAAGAGAGAAGACAGAGGAGAGAGAAGACAGAGAGGGGAGAGGAGTGGAGATAGAAGTCATAGAAGAGAGAGGGGAGAGGAGAAATGAGAGGGGAGTGGAGAGAGAAGACAGAGAGGAGAGAGAAGACAGCGAGGAGAGAGAAGACAGAGAGGGGAGAGAAGACAGAGAGGGAGAAAAAACAGAGGGGAGAGGAGAAATGAGAGGGGAGTGGAGAGAGAAGACAGAGAGGGGAGAGAAGACAGAGAGGGGAGAGGAGAGAGAAGACAGAAAGGGAATGGGAAAAAAGGGGAGAGAGAAGACGGAGAGGGGGAGGAGAGAGAAGAGAAGGGGGGGCGGAGAAAGGTAGGAGAGAGAAGACAGAGAGGGGAGAGAGAAGACAGAGGAGAGAGAAGAGAGAAGACAGAAAAGGGAGAGGAGACAGAGAGAGGGGAGAGGAGAGAGAAGACAGAGGGGAGAGAAGAGAGAAGACAGAGAGGGGAGAGGAGACAGAGAGAGGGGAGAGGAGAGAGAGAGTAAAATATAAAGAGGATAGATTGGGGGGGGGGGGGCATGTTTAGGAATATATAAGTATTATTTCATCCAGGAATAGTGGGGCAGACAATGGTGGTCCTGTGTTCTCTCACACCTCCAGTAGGTGGCGGTAGCGCCCTCACATGAAGGGTCTATATATAAAACATTGGGACAGGCGGCACACTTGCTCCCCTTATTGTGTATATTATATGTAGTGCCCACTATGTGGTCTATAACCTTGGTTCCTAAAACTATTGTTGTTGTTTATAATAGGATGGACAGCGCCATCCAGTGGCCATAACCTGGTATTGCTCCTAAAAGTTGCTCTGACTTTGTGATGTTCTCTGACTTCCTGTTGTCTCTGCAGGACAGGAAGTGAGAGGAAATAGCCGCAATGGGGACACAACAATAAACAATAAAACGCCACCCTCTTTTATCATTCTTATCTCTTTTAATTAAAAACGAGAAATAAACCCAGTGATTGTGGTGACATGACCCCTCCCCCTCTACAGAGGGCCCGCCCTGCGCTTCCTGAGGAGGTTTGTCCCTGCCGCCTCCCGTACTCCGGGAACATGTCATCCCCCGCTTCCTGATTGGTCGCCAGATCACTGTCATGTGACCCCCTCCTACCCCAGCGCTCAGGATTATGTCCGTGTTTACGGGCTCCTCCGCACACACGTCCGCGGCGACAACAGCAGTATGGCCGAGGCGGTGAGACCCCGCAAACCGAAGAGCCGGACCAAGCATGACAAGGTGAGCCGGACTGAGGGGGAGGGGAAGGCGGCCGTACCCCCCACACCGCACAGACCTCCTGTACCTGCAGAGGGGCGGGGCCTGACCGCCCACCAATCACAGAGACCACCTGTCCGAGGAGCTGTCACTCAGCGACAGGCCACGCCCCTCTTCCCCAGCTGAACGCTTTAACCCTTTCCCCCCTGTTACTATGGAGACCCTCAATACCATACTGTGTACAGACTCCCCCCCGCCATACCATACTGTGTACAGACCCCCCCAATACCATACCGTGTACAGACTCCCCCCATACCATACTGTGTACAGACCCCCCCATACCGTGTACAGACCCCCCCAATACCATACCGTGTACAGACCCCCCCAATACCATACCGTGTACAGACCCCCCCAATACCATACCGTGTACAGACCCCCCCAATACCATACCGTGTACAGACCCCCCCCAATACCATACTGTGTACAGACCCCCCCCAATACCATACTGTGTACAGACCCCCCCCAATACCATACTGTGTACAGACCCCCCCCAATACCATACCGTGTACAGACCCCCCCCCAATACCATACTGTGTACAGACCCCCCCCCAATACCATACTGTGTACAGACCCCCCCAATACCAAACTGTGTACAGACCCCCCCCCCCATACCATGTACAGACCCCCCCCCAATACCATACTGTGTACAGACTCCCCCCATACCATACAGTGTACAGACTCCCCCCATACCATACAGTGTACAGACTCCCCCCATACCATACAGTGTACAGACTCCCCCCATACCATACAGTGTACAGACTCCCCCCATACCATACAGTGTACAGACTCCCCCCATACCATACAGTGTACAGACCCCCCCAATACCATACTGTGTACAGACCCCCCCCAATACCATACTGTGTACAGACCCCCCCAATACCATACCGTGTACAGACCCCCCCAATACCATACCGTGTACAGACCCCCCCAATACCATACCGTGTACAGACCCCCCCCAATACCATACCGTGTACAGACTCCCCCCAATACCATACCGTGTGCAGACTCCCCCCAATACCATACCGTGTGCAGACTCCCCCCATACCATACCGTGTGCAGACTCCCCCCATACCATACCGTGTGCAGACTCCCCCCATACCATACAGTGTGCAGACTCCCCCCATACCATACAGTGTGCAGACTCCCCCCATACCATACAGTGTGCAGACTCCCCCCATACCATACAGTGTGCAGACTCCCCCCATACCATACAGTGTGCAGACTCCCCCCATACCATACAGTGTGCAGACTCCCCCCATACCATACAGTGTGCAGACTCCCCCCATACCATACAGTGTGCAGACTCCCCCCATACCATACAGTGTGCAGACTCCCCCCATACCATACAGTGTGCAGACTCCCCCCATACCATACAGTGTGCAGACTCCCCCCATACCATACAGTGTGCAGACTCCCCCCATACCATACAGTGTGCAGACTCCCCCCATACCATACAGTGTGCAGACTCCCCCCATACCATACAGTGTGCAGACTCCCCCCATACCATACAGTGTGCAGACTCCCCCCATACCATACAGTGTGCAGACTCCCCCCATACCATACAGTGTGCAGACTCCCCCCATACCATACAGTGTGCAGACTCCCCCCATACCATACAGTGTGCAGACTCCCCCCATACCATACAGTGTGCAGACTCCCCCCATACCATACAGTGTGCAGACTCCCCCCATACCATACAGTGTGCAGACTCCCCCCATACCATACAGTGTGCAGACTCCCCCCATACCATACAGTGTGCAGACTCCCCCCATACCATACAGTGTGCAGACTCCCCCCATACCATACAGTGTGCAGACTCCCCCCATACCATACAGTGTGCAGACTCCCCCCATACCATACAGTGTGCAGACTCCCCCCATACCATACAGTGTGCAGACTCCCCCCATACCATACAGTGTGCAGACTCCCCCCATACCATACAGTGTGCAGACTCCCCCATACCATACAGTGTGCAGACTCCCCCCATACCATACAGTGTGCAGACTCCCCCCATACCATACAGTGTGCAGACTCCCCCCATACCATACAGTGTGCAGACTCCCCCCATACCATACAGTGTGCAGGACTCCCCCCATACCATACAGTGTGCAGACTCCCCCCATACCATACAGTGTGCAGACTCCCCCCATACCATACAGTGTGCAGACTCCCCCCATACCATACAGTGTGCAGACTCCCCCCATAACCATACAGTGTGCAGACTCCCCCCATAACCATACAGTGTACAGACCCCCCCCAATACCATACCATGTACAGACTCCCCCCATACCGTGTACAGACCCCCCCAATACCATACCGTGTACAGACCCCCCCAATACCATACCGTGTACAGAGCCCCCTCCCCCCCCATACCGTGTACAGACTCCCCCCCCATACCGTGTACAGACTCCCCCCCCATACCGTGTACAGACTCCC